>JAVQJL010102647.1:0-11968 GCA_036024295.1 Nannoperca obscura
CCCCCTGGTTCAGATCGCCGCAGGGGGAGAGCAGAGCTTCGCCCTCTCCGTCTCTGGAGGTGTGTTCGGCTGGGGCGGAAACAGCTGTGGACAGCTCGGGCTGGGAGACACGACAGGTAAAAAAGAGCAGTCATTACACCACACACATTATTAAAATGTACAATGTTTCTGTAAAATGCTAAATGTTAAATTCTTTTCTACAGACCGACATACACCAACTCCTGTTCATTACCTAAATATGAAGAAAACTGTTCACATATCCTGTGGAAAGGACCACACTGCAGTTTTAACGAAGGTGACCACATTTTATTGCTTGAGAAGAAGTAGAAAAGCAAACAGTTCTTACTTTGACACTGAATGCAATATGTTTTGAATAATCGCTGGTGAAAACGTAAAAAATAAATCACATAATTTTTTGCAACACATAGATATCAGTTTAGAGTATGTATTTTCTTTTTTTTATACAGGATGCTCCTGCTGTGGAGCAGGGGTAATTTATTGATGTTTTTTTGTGAGATCCCACATATATGTAATTAAGTAACAATAAACAGTAAGTGGGGCTTTAAACTATGATTGTCTGTTTACTTCTTTAGGATGGCGTGGTGTTTACATTTGGCTCTGGTCGATATGGACAGTTGGGGCACAACTCATTCAACGATGAACTACGACCTCGGCTTGCGGCAGAGCTCTGGGGGGCAAAGGTCATCAAGACTGCATGTGGAAGGTACAGTACAATTAAAAACTAACTCTTATGCAATAAGTCTGAGCCAGTATGGCTCTTTACCAATGCATTACGTCTCACAATGTCACAACATTACAATGACTGTGTGTGTGACTGTTTTTGCTTACAAATACCAAAGTTACGATATTATATTACGATATTATTGGACAGAAATCAGACTTAGAAAACATGAACACATGAGAAAATTATTGAATGTCAGGCTATAAATCTATAACACATTTTGAAAGAAGTTTTGTTCACTGTTGCATCTGAGAATGTCACAGGGGGATAGAGGAAAGGTGTGTGAACTTCTCTTCCTGTTTGTAATTCAACGTTGAACTTCAACTTTTAGCTACATATTCTCATATTCTCCAGCCGTTGCATTTTTGTGCACTTCACACCTCTGAATAAGTATCTTTGTTAACATAAAATTACTGTTTGTATTATATTATTTTCTTAATCAGACATCACACCTTAGTATTAACAGACTCCAAGAGGGTCTACTCCTTTGGGTGTGGTGAGCAAGGGCAGCTGGGACATGGAGAGGAGAGTCACCCATCTGTGCCGCTACCTGTTCAAATGCCACAGGGTAACTAAAATATTTAAATTGAATGATGAAGTCCAGTTAAGTCAAGTCAGTTTTCTTTTACTGTGTATTGTATTGGCACTCAAAACAGCTCCTATTCAGCTACCATTCTCAAGAGAACTTAAATAGAACTGAAAGTCGTGTTTAACCAGGTTTTAAGGGGAAGGTTGAGCTGCATGTTGTCAGCATTGACATTGTAAAGAATGTTGCATTTTCAAAAAAACAGACAACAGTGGCAGCATATATTATGCAAACAAATTAGGGCCTAAAATGGAACCTTGGGGTACACCACAAGTAGCAGAAGAGGATGAAAATGTAAATCTGAGGCCTTACCCTGAATACCTACTACATGTTTGAGACAGTCAAAGAGTATGGTATCAAGGATAGAGATAACTATTCTGTTATTATTCCAGACACCACTAATGATCCCATGATTAGAAACATCTACGCAGGAGGGAACTGTTCATTTGCAACATGCACGCCCATTCAGGTACTAACACAAAAATGCATACAATACAGACCATAATTATATGAGGTGTAATAATACTTTTTCCCCCAATTATTAAAACACGAAAAGTATTTTTTCTCAACCAAACATGAACTCTTTCTTATTTCTTTCACAGGACACTCAGGAGGAGTCAAACATTGACAGTGCCAACAGTGTAACACAGCTCTCTATTGATGATATGATTGACAAATGGGCCTCTAATTGTGATTCAAAAACATTGAAAAAGATCAAACAGTAAGTATAATGCAATTTATTTACTCAATATATTTTTTGTGTAAAATAATCCAGTTTTTTTTCTCAGTGTTATTAACTAAGCATTTGAAACCTTCACAGGGAAATCCGCCGCTCATTTTCCTCTGCATCCTGTGTGAATCAAAGCTTCCTTGACCAAAGGTAGACACCATGTTGGTATGAAATTTGCTTCTTCGTATCTTGGAGAATTACATTTTATTTACTCTACTCTTTGTCTTCATAGAAAAGATAAACATTTCCAGACTTCACCAAAGTACCACGGCTTGAATTTGTCACTTGTGCAACTGGCTTTTGAGAAAATGGTGAACAAGCATGACGTTTTGGCAGAGGTATGAAACTGACAATATATGTTTGGTATCTGATCAGTAATCAGCAAGGAAGAATGAGAACTTCACCTTCAAAACCTTTAAGTAATACTCTACTCCGTTATTATGATATATTTTATCAACAGGTTGAGGCTGCTGTTCTGCACATGCTTCCCTCTCTTGAGGAGAACCCAGTGGGAGTGGAGGGGCTGAGGCTCTTCCTGCTTCTCACTGAACTTCTACATGTGATCCAGAGAAACAAAGGGCGACAGAGCACAGAGCTTGCAGAGACGTTTGCTGCTGCTATACAAAGACTCACTGCTGATAGCCTCCAGGTCATAGGTACTGTAAGAGTTAATATTTTAACTTTATTATCATTAATCATAGGATCATGTGATGTGCAAATCAGACCTACCGTTAAAAAAAAGTGTCCACTGTGAAGGAGGCAGGATGCTCATCTCTGCTGCAGCTGATAATGATGTGTTCTCTATAGCTGATAAAGAATTGTTTTCTAGAAACCTGGACATGCTAGAAATACAAAAAAAAAAGCTTTTTACACCCCAGCACAGCCTCTGCAGTTGATAAATCTTTTCATCTTAATAAGATGCTTTATTATTTGTAGAAGTTGTGTCCTTGTGAGTCTTGTGCCAAAGTAATAATTATAATATTTTTTAATTCATGAGCTCATTAAAATTATAAATGTATTTTATGTAAAAGATAATATAGCTTTTTATTTAATTATTATGTTTTTAAATTATGAATCAGTAATTGCATTTCAAAAGGGAATCGGAAGAATAGTTTTGAAAAGGTTTTAAAATTTTACTTTTTTTTATTTCATTTTCTAATGTCTAATATTTTTTTATTTATCAATTTATTGATTGATTATAATTTTTGTCTAGTGAAGTTGAATAATTATCAATAATTATAATGGTGGCACCCTCTAGACCCTCTAGAGTGAAATAAATGTCTCTATGTTGTTTTCTTCAGGGGACTGGTGGTCCTCACTGTCGCCCTCCACCATGGTCAAACATGTTAAGGTGTGGAAGAAGGCCCTGTCAGTGATCCTGTCCTCTGAGCCTTTTCCTCGCAACTCTGGAGTCAAGAACGTTCTGCTAATCCTCCAGTTTATGCACAACGTTAGTGTCAGTTGTCTTGTGTTTTACTGTGAATTTCAAAGCACACCAAATGTAATCCTACTCACCTTTTCTACCACGAAAGCACTCTTTCTAGCAATCATTCACCTAATTAACACTACCTGAATACATGTGTTTTAAAGGTCAACAACAGGATTGCAGGACGCAAGAGAATCCCTGAAAAAACGTTTGGTTTGGGGGTTAGTGAAAGATTTCTTGAAGAGGATCTGCAGCTTTGGCGTTCAACATCAAAAATCAAGGTAAAACTAGCTATTCACAAAAAAAACTAGCTTGAATCCATCTCAGGATGGCGGTCAAGTCATTCTCTCCTTCTCGCTCTCGTTATCACTTTTCGTAGTGTTCATTCATGTAGGAAAAAAACTACTTTTGTAAAAAAAATCTTCGAGGGTACTAAAGTACTAATGTGCTCTTTTTTTCAGGACATGAATGATCAGCCACTAATTCTTTGTAATTTCCCATTTGTGATGGATCTGAAATCGAAGAAAACGGCTTTTGACATCAATGCTGCACACACTCAGGTAACTTAAGCCTGGAACTTTGCCTCATGGGAACTAAACCATGCAAACACTATTGTCAGGGTTGTCAGACAGTCTCTATGAAATTGACTTTTATCAGTGTGTATAATCAATGTATGGTTTGATTTAATGTTATAAATAGGGTGTCCTATCACATTAACAAAATGGCCACATATTAACTTGAAAAATAATTGTTCCAAAATTGACATTTTGAATTGTATAGAAAGAACAACAAGAGCCTCCAAAGATGGTTTTCACATTGCCTTATGGATGGGTTCCTGAGTCAAATCCTTATAGTTTTGAACTGAAGCTGAAGCGATCATCACTTTTGGAAGGTGCCTTCACACAACTAGCTGCTGCTCACCACAGTGCCTTCAAGAAGCCACTTTTGGTAAATATTTAGTTTCAACATAGCCAAACTATTTTGCAGTTACTCTCATGTAAGTGTCTATCTGATAGTAAGATTTGTAACTTTTTGTCTCTCAGGTTTATTTGGATGAAGACTTAAAGGTCACACATCTCTACAAAAGGGACTTTTTTCACCACTTGTTTCATGACATGGTGTCAACTAAATCTGAGATGTTGTTCTTTAATGACTCCGAAACGCTGGCATGGTTCCCTTCCAATGTAAGAATTTAGATCTTCATGCAGGAAAATTATTATTTATTATTTTATTGTTAAGCAGCAATGGAACAAAGTGCAGTTTTAGTCCATTAGTCATTCAACATACATTCAAACAATTTCCCGAATTTTTAATTTTTTCAACTTTTTTCAATTCAGGCAACAGAGGAGGACAAAGCAAACTTCTTCCTGTTTGGGGTTCTGTGTGGATTGGCCTTGTACAACAACAATATCATACACTTACCCTTCCCACTGGCTCTGTTCAAGAAGCTGCTCGGTGTACAGCCGACACTGGAGGATATGATGGAATTCAGCCCAGGTGTTGGAAAGTCAGTATTTATTCAAATGTAGTTATAAAAATGTGTGATTTTAGATTGTGATGCCTGAAATGTTACAGTATATTGTATATACTGTACAGTAAGCAAGTAAATGTATATTTATATAATGCTAATTTTTGTTTTATTCTGGTTTTATAAGGAGTCTGCAGGAAGTCTTGGACTATGAAGATGATGTCCTAGAAAACCTGTACATGTGTTTTTTGGTTGGTGTTTTGACAATAATCTGTCTCATTAATCTTTCTTACAGCATTCCAAAGGTTTTAAGGTGATATCACTAACCTTTTCTCTTTCATAATTGATTAACAGATTGACTGGAATGGGACAGAGGTTGACCTTGATCCCCAAAATCCTGGAAAACCAGTGACAAGTCAAAATAAGTAAGGCTTAAGATGTAAATCTAAATTTTGTGTGTGACCTGCATTCATATCAGCTGTTTGTTGAATTGAAACTTTAACCTGCTAACAGGAAGGAGTTTGTGGATGCCTACGTGAATCATGTTTTCAACACATCAGTGGAGGGTGTGTTTCAAGAGTTCCAGCGAGGCTTCTTCCAGGTGTGTGACCGGGATCTGGTGAATCTCTTCCAGCCACAGGAGCTGCAGGGAGTGCTGGTGGGCAAAGATGTCTATGACTGGGATAAGCTGAAACAGGTAGGAAGTCCAAAACACAATCTCCAACTGATTTACCATACCTTCACATGCTTGATTTTACTGTGTCAAACATTGTAACAGTTATTTTTTCTTTTATTAAATTAGAACACAGTTTGTGAGTGGACACATTTCGGCCATCCTATCATGCAGATGTTTTGGGAGGTTTTTGATGAACTGACTGAAGACCAGAGGAAAGATTTCCTTTGTAAGTAATGCACCTAATTTTAACAGCTTTCCATTGTGGAAGTCTTTAACCAATAATATGTAATATGTTAGCCTTTGAAAAAATATATTCTTATAATGATTTGTTAGGTTTAAAAATAATTAAACTAAACTGTACAGATATAAACAGTTATGGTCATAATAAAGCAGTCCATTTGGCAGATAAATAAGGTTGTAATTGGAGTAACCACCATATACTAGTATTTGGATTAGTTTAGTTAACCCTGACCTTGCAATATACTGTAGAACTCAATTATTGGGTCTTTTTTCCTGGAAGATATTTTGACTTCACTTGTCATAGCAGGAAAACATCACCATTTGGCAGACAAAATGGTTATACTGGAGCATTGTATTAGAAGTTTTAAAATGTATTCTTACAATGTCTGTGCATGGCAACTACAGAATGGTTCATTGAGACGGGATGCAATTTCATTTAATTAATATTTGGTTCGTGCTCTAGACTACTCGGTAGTCAATGTGATCTGCCATCTTGATACTACTGTTTACTTTTACTATCATCCATTCACAAATAAAGGAACTGTTATAGCTGCTATGGCTAAGCAGATGATGATTAAGCACAGAGACAGTAACAGACTAAATATAACTTCTCTCTGTGGGTGTTCTTCAGTGTTCCTGACTGGTTTTCGGAGGGTTCCTATTCTTGGCATGGACCAGATCCAGATGAAAATTCGAATTAAGCAAGTCCAGAGAGGCTCTCCTGATCAGTACTTTCCTGAGTCTCTGACATGTCACTTTATTCTGGACCTGCCCTTGTACTCAGCCAAGGAGATCTTGCGAGACAGGCTGACAGCGGCCCTGATACCAGAGAGAGGATTCTTGATGTGATGGTGGCTCACCAGCTGCTGGATGGGAGCATGCACTGTATCTGTGCAGAGAAAGGGTGATATTTTTATTAGTATCACCTCTCCTGTATCTCAAGATAAAAACAAACTCACTGTACTGAACATGACTTGACTTGTAAGGGTGACCAAAAAGCAGCATTTGCAGCCATTCCTCCTTAAGAGCACTACAGTGTACATCTTCTCCACAACAAAGTCAAATTTTTATGTGAAAATATTTTTCTAAGGCCAATTTGAAATACACAAAAATAGTGTATTTGCCAGTTTATTAGGTACATCTTAATTAATGTAATGCAATTCAATACACTTGTACTGTATACTACTTTTTATCCTTGTGAAGAATATAATGTTCTTGCTGATTCTGTCAGATCTGTGTCACTTAAACTATATTTGAGTTTAAAGTTTGCAGTTCCGTTAATTTGTATTACATGTTAAAATGAATAAATTGGTTTATTGCAGTCAAATAAGGTGTCTTTTTAGAGAATGCTCAACTTTTATTTAATTAAGTTGTGTTGCACTTTATTCCTGTCGGGGACCATTGGTTTGTCATGACTTTATTGTATATTCTGTTTGTACCTCATTTCATGTCACCATGGTCTCGAGTTAATAAAAAACATGAAAACATTTTTTAGTGTAAAATCATTAATTTGTCACATGTAAAACTTATTATTTAAAAATGTTTGAACAATAAAAAAATACATGTTTTTCTATTTGTCATTTGTGGAAAAAACTGCAATGTTGCCTTTTCCCTGAGGTAAACTGAGTGTTATCTGTGGAACACTTACAGGTGTCCACTGCACTGCACGCTGCAGTCAGATGTGATGCATGATACTAGTTACATCACATCAAAGTAGTATGTATGTTATGTGGAAGTTTGTCTGGTTGGTGAAAATGAATGTAAACAGGTTACATCAACACTATATACTATTGGACTGCTGTATATGAAAGAGGAGAAATTAATTGAAGGTACTATGCAGTCAGTTGCTGTGTCATTCTTGAAACTACCACCAGATGGTGCCAGAGTCCAAACATTTCAAATACTACACTGGCTTTAATGTTACAAAAACAATAATACATATAAATTACACTGGAATAGAATGTGTGAACTTAAATTGAACAGATATACTGCTGAACTACTATAATGACTCAAAGTTAAAGAACTAAGGGAGTTCATAAGTCTGTAACCAACCAAACAACCCAGCCATTCAACAACAACAAGTGTCACTGAAGAAAAAAAAAAGCTAAGAGACATACCCTAGGTTAGCACTGAGATAATGCTGTTAGAATCACATGTATTGTGTTTTGATCTTGTCCTACTTCCTTAGATAATAATAAACTTTATTTATATAGCGCTTATCAAAACAAGTGCAAAGTGCTTCAAGTAGAGAAACATGACAGGAAATAACAACGGGAATAATAAAATACATGAAGGGCAAAAAACTCATGCAAGTCAGATAAAATCAGGATGTGCTTTTCAATAAAATATGTTTTTAGAAGAGACTTAAAAGAAGACACTGACTCAGACAGCCTTATTTCCTCATGCAGGTTGTCCCAGAGCCTCATGGTCATCTTAAGTTTCCAGCCTGGACTCTGGAAGAGACAGAAGAGTACTGCCTGAGGATCTCAAACTACACAAAGCTTCATAAGGGATTAAAAGGTCTCAAATATAACCTGGAGCCAGGTCATGAAGAGCCTTAAATGCAATCAATAATATATATATCTAACAAACATGTAAAGAGGCTAAAACAAATGTGATGTGATTGTACCTCTCTGGTTAAAAAAAAGATAGCTCTGAAACGTGATAGAAAATGACCACTAGATGGCTCCAGTGTTCTGCAGGTTGTCTGATTAGATGAAACAAAGAGCAGCTGGGACGAGACCTTAAAGCAGACTTATCAATAACAATGCTCGAAATGTAAAACCCACAGATAACAACAGAGACACTCTTTTTGCAGTCAAGTTAAGAATGCGAATGTCAGTGTGAGGGGATGCTAAATGTGACAGCGGATAAGTGGGCATGCTAATAGGCTGCCCACACACAAAACCAACTTACATCTACATGATGAGATCATTAGGGAATCATTGTCGACACACTGAAGCTCTCTGCAGAGATAGTACAGGAATGCTATGTGAATTATCCTCAGGACATTCAGATTTCGAAGAGCTAAGTAGGGGTATAAATAGAAACTTTTTTGTTTTGTTTATGTCCTCGTTTTCTTCGTGGTCCTCTTAATTCCGGCCAAACAAATAAAGTCATTATAACAGACGCGTCTTAGGAATGCGTGTTGTTACTTAAGTTATGGTATAGCTCATTGTGGCTCCCTGCTATTTTAAGGAAAACACACATTAGTGAGTTATATAATTCCTTGGACTCCCGAAGCATTCATTCAGTCGTTGTCCTCTCCCTCCACCGCGTACGAGAGGCTCGCGGCCGCCGCTGCGCCGCGGGAGCGGGTTGGAATGTATTGACGTCAGAAGGGAAGCTGGACACATGCGCGTGTGTACGTGCACGCGCGCGCATGCAACGTTCCGTCCCACTCCGCCTCGCGTGCGCTTGTTCCTGCGGAGCGGGCGCGCGGGCACACAGCTCGAGAGTCTGGAATGAATTGAAGCAGGCGGTCATGAGAAAAGTGTGTGTGCACACATGGAGCGCGAACATGGAGTATTATGAAAGAAACCGAGAAGGCTGCGCTGTCATCTCCTACGTCTGAACTCAGCGGTGACATTAAGTGTGGGGCTGCGGACTGACAGAAAGAGCCGCTAGCTGAACAGCTCGCGGCGACGGGATATCTGCACAACAATGGTAAGTTGGCACCGGGGTTACTGTACGTTCATTGCGCCGATCCGGTCCGGGAGCGGGTTTATATTCCTGCGGCGCTGTCCGTGTCAGCGAGGCTGTTGGTAGCGTTTGTTTGGAGGTGTTGAGCAGCAGCCAGCAGGGTGACAACATGCGTATATGCCAACTCGGGACTGCAGTTGAGGCCAAGTAGAGAACAGCTGGCCTTAACACAAGTGTAGCAGCCCGTCGGCAAGATTACGCAGTGTTTTGGATCGGGTAAAGACTGTACAGCCGCGGATATCAGATATCGGGCCTGCCTCTGTCCACTTGGCCCAGTGGAGCTTGTGAGAATGTGGAGAAAGGCTGCTGTTGTCTTTGAGGGTAATAATGCTGCTGCTATAAAGTGATAAATAAGTGATGGTGATGCTGACAGTGTTGAGGGTGAACAGGATAAGTTGACGATGAAGATGAGGATGGCAGCTGAACTTGTCACGCTGGGGAAGATCTGTTGATGACATCATCAGGTCTAATGCCACCTTCTGACCCTCTTAGCCAAACTAGTGACAAACAAACACACACACACACACACACACACATACATTATGGTTTCCTATTACAGTATTGATTTGGCATGCCATTTGTGCTGGATGGGTGTTATTTGAGAGCCAAACAGCCCTTCAACATCACAGACAATAAAAGAACATTTGACCCTCTACTGCTGCCATTGTACTGTAATCTTTGACATTGTAATCTAGTCTCCACTGCTTAATTTAAACTCGTTCTGTCTTCTCTGCCTTTTGGTAAAAGATGTGAAATATATCAATCTTTCATTTTTTCTCATTGTGTTGTGTTTTCATTGTCCTGCCAGGAGTCTCCCCACCAGTGAAGAACTCCGCTGCTCAGCACACCCCGCCTCCCTCTGTCCCTGACACCTTGACACAACTATTTTCCATCTCCTTCTTTCCTTTAATCCCTCTCTCCATCTTCCTGAAGCCCTCCAGTTCAGTCCCTCCTCCACCTCCCTCCCTTCCGAATCCCCTCTTTGTTTCCAACATGGACTCCTCTGGAGAAATAACTGCAACCCAGGACGGACATGTGGAGCCCAGGTGCAGCCCCAGCCGCTGTGATCTCAGCGGACTGTACCACCTGGGTCGGACGTTGGGCAGGGGCCACTTCGCCGTTGTCAAACTGGCTCGCCATGTCAACACCGGGCAACTGGTTGCTGTCAAGATGATTGACAAGACAAAACTCGATGTAATGGCAACAAGCCACCTCTTGCAGGAAGTGAGGTAAATAATACAAATTAGTTGGAGAGACGGAGGTTGAGAAGGAAAGATTAAGTCTATAAAAAGGTTAAAAACACAGTGATTTTTTAGGTCACATTTAATGGGACTTCAAACAGATGTAGTTATTTTAGATTGTGTGAATCTTATCTGAGCCAAAAATGGAACAGAAAATAATGCTTCTGTCTAAGTTTTAAGGTGCCCTGAAGGAGTTGCACCCCTCAAAGCATCCTGATTTAAAATCCTATTAAAAGTTAATATTGTTAGTTCCCCTATTAGACTATTATCTTAACGTCATTGCTACTTGATTTCAGGTGCATGAGGCTGGTGCAGCATCCCAACGTGGTTCGCCTCTACGAGGTCATCGACACACCCGCCACCCTCTACCTGGTCATGGAGCTGGCCGAGGGGGGCGACCTCTACGACTACATCCTCCGCCACGAGGGAGGGGTGGCAGAGGGCACCGCCAAGCGCCATTTTGCCCAGATTGTGCGTGCTGTGGCGTACTGCCACCAGCTCCACGTGGTGCACCGCGACCTGAAGCCCGAGAATGTGGTGTTCTTTCCGCAGCAGGGGGCGGTGAAGCTGACAGACTTTGGGTTCAGCAACCTTTTCCAACCGGGGACCATGTTGGCCACCAGCTGTGGGTCACTGGCGTACTCCGCTCCAGAGATTCTGCTGGGAGAAGAGTATGATGCTCCAGCTGTGGGTGAGAAACAGAAATTTATTTTTTTCTTTTGTTGAAACTGAACTGTTGGTCTACATCAGTGGTTTTCCAACCTTCATCACCTTCTCTGTGTGTGAGAGGACATGCTTGATCCCTTGACCCTGTGTGTGTATATTCTTGTATCTTAGCGTGTGTGTTCCTGCTCTGTAGACCATTCCATATTTATGTGTTTGTGCCTGTGCGTATGTATGGATCTGTGTGTGTCCATAAAGGATTAGTGTGTGTATCTGGGTCAGTCTAGGCAAGCCAGCCAGTCATGAGCCAACTGGGCACGTTCTGCAGTGGGACCAAACACTGCAGCTCACCACGGGGGCTCTCACACTGCATAGCAAGCGTGTGTGTGTGTGTGTGTGTGTGTGTGTGTGTGTGTGTGTGTGTGTGTGTGTGTGTGTGTGTGTGTGTGTGTGTGTGTGTGTGTGTGTGTGTGTGTGTGTGTGTGTGTGTGTGT
>JAVQJL010102653.1:0-16726 GCA_036024295.1 Nannoperca obscura
GTGTGTGTGTGTGTGTGTGTGTGTATATTTGTTTATGTATGTGTGTGTGTGTTTGTGTGCATTTGCAACAGGCGACCAACAGTCCGCCTGTCAAAAATTGTTTCAGCTGTTGGCACAGAGCTCTGTCTCTGTCAGTCAAGACTGAACCTCAGGTCCTGTCCTCTCCCACAATTATGCCTCTCTCTTACACCCCCCCATGTTACAACTGCAGTGAGACCCGTAACACCTGTTTCTTAATGTACTGTTTATCTTGTCAGTGCTGAACCTAAGGCCCAACTTATATTGTTATGGGTTCTAGCCACGGCAGAATACAGAACTGCCTGTATTCTGCCTCATGTTGGCCATAAGTATATGTGACTATGTGTAAATTGGCTAAATGTGGTCTTATTGTTTTCTTAATGTATGATATGTAAATATCTTATAGAGAAATAATCTGATGCAGCTGGGGTGCCGGCAGACTGCAACAAAGGTTTTTCGTAGATGTAGGAATCCATGGTGTCACTGGTGACTTCTTTTAAACTTCAGGTTTCCGATCCCTAAAACAATACAGCTAATGTCAGATTATTTTTATTTTCTTAGTATGATACCGTGTTGAGAAATGGAAACAGAGGGATGTGAGGAAGTTTTAATTCCTCTATAGAAGGAATGCAATGGGTCAGTTACCCATAATGCAGTTTTACACATTGGCTGTATTGTGTACCATGTTATAAAGACTCAAGCCCAATTGTATAATCAAGACCCATTGTTTCCACTTTATAGAACTTTTGATGATATTTAGGCAACCTTCATTCAGTACCTACCATTCAGGAAAGTTGGAAGCTGGAAGCTGAAACTTTGTATGTTGTCTGTCTTTTGCCTTGTTTAATGATAAAGCTTCATTAATCTGGACTGCTCATCTGTTGACGATCCTCACAGCACAGCCGCTGTACCCCACATGGGATAATAGTTGCATGAAGAAGCTTCAGCTCTGCTGGTCAAAGGGTTAATGAAATGCCAACTTGTATCTAAATTACTATTAGAGCAACAATAATGACAGCTAGAGTATGGCGTGAAACTGAGATGTCAGTTAAAACTACTATCGCTATCACCTTGCAGTCTCACCTCAGTATGTCTCATTGGACACTCCATCTGTGCTCACAGCCAAGGACATTTGTAGTTCTAACATTGGAATGTGCAATAAGAGTGCTCAACATGCTTCGGGGGGTCACGTCACCTAGTGCCTCTGAACCCAAATGGGAAAGCAGGATGCATGTTCTCATCGAGGGTTCATTAAACGGGCTCCACTATTGTGGTAATGAAACTCCAGCTGCTAATGAGCACCGGCTGGATTGTTTTCTCAGCAAGGAGAGAGCCAAGACAGCTATGTGGAGCCAGTCTGTCCCCCTCCTCCTTCATCCGTCTTCTGCTCCTCCTCCTTCCGTCTTAATTCTTCTATCCCTGCCTGCGCCACACGGCTGCTATTTCACACCTGCTCATAAACTTCCTCAGGCAGCAGATAACGATGTTGTTTTGTTTTTGCCTCCATTTGCTGTACAGTTACTGGAATAACAAAAAGCGGTTCCAGCTACATCCTTTTCTTTTCCATATCTCCAAGAGAGTGTAAGATAGAGAGGACTAATCAGATGCTGTATGTAGCACAGGGATCTTATTTTCATCAGGTAACCATTTTACATTATATCTTCCCTCCAGTAGTACTAGATAAAAGCAGTCCTTTTACATTATATGTACTGACAATGTTGCTGTTGCCCTACTGCCACAGTTTTATCATACCCGCCACAGGATCTTAAACATTGTTCCATGATGAACACTCAAATGGATTCTAAACGTTGTGCTTGGTACCATGCAAGTTTAGCGCCAGTGTCACTCTCACGGATAAAGTTATGAAGTCATGTGAAGTCCATTCAGATGGAGCCAATTAATAAACTGGGTTAATCAAGATGAGAGGAGTTAATGAGAGCCATGAGAGCGATGCTGCTGATTGACGTCACTCACCGTTTCTGGATGGTCTTTTATCCACTGCAAAAAAATAGAGGTGGGTCATAATAGAAAACACTAAACCTATTTTCCTTCTCATCAAAGTGTTTATATTAAGGCAGTCTACAGCCTTGGTAGAACGCTTACATATACTGTAGCTCAACAGTCCATTTACTGAGCTTGCATGGTCTGACTCTCCTAACAGCTTTTTAGTTTTTTTCTGTGTATGCACAGGCAACCAATTACTGTATGTCAGTGTTAAGGGTTGTTATCCATCAGGTTAGCCAAAGACTTTTCAATTGGCTTTTACATTCCTGAGAGTTGATACAGAGTTACTACTACAGAGTTGATTAAATAAATAACAGAAATGGGTAGGTTTCAGTTGTTGTAAATTGCATTTCCTTTGTGCATGAGAAATGATAATTGAATGTGAATTTCCGTATATGTGGTTGTGTTGCTGAGGGATGACCGCACAAGAGATGTGTTGTAATCCAGTGGCCCTGAATAGAATATAGATTAACTCATTATTAGAAAAACATTTGAGGCTTTCTCGTTAATATAACTAATCGATCATCTAGTCATTTTAGTTTTGACTTGCTAGTTATCAGCCAATACGTAGAATCTTATATGTCTCTCTCAGTGGGAGAGAAAAGAGAATACAAACACACACACACACCCATAGATACAGTATGTCTACAGTATAAATTTGTGTAGATACATGTGTGTGACTAACCTGCTGTGCCCCAGGTAAAAGAGCCAATGGGCATTAACATGAAACAAGAGCAGACCTAATCTCTGAACACCGTAAGGAAGGCCAGCAGGTCTGGCTTGTATTCAGCCCACCGTCAGGTTATCTTGGGAGACGGGTAGACCACTTGCAGTCAGAAGTGCTCCACTGCTGATAGCTTTTTAAATCACTAAACCATAGCAGCCCTCTTTCATGCTTTCCTTTTCAGGAATGCATGACAGCTTGGGAAACTGATAAACCCCACACTGACCTCTGTCTGACAGTTTTTTTCCCCTGATTTGGCGGGGATGGGTCCTTTGCCCATTGTATGATGAAGTTATCAATTATAAATGTTACACGCCATTTGTGGTTCTTGACCTGAGTTTCTGTTTCATTGCTGTGTTTATGTGTTTTAGATTGGAGAAACTGTTATAACAGAGGGATCAGAGAACAAACCCCAGGGATACAGATGCCACATTAGGACAGGATTGTTGTCAGATTTATTGTACTGTGCCACTGGTTTAATGTCATGTTATAATACTTTATTCTAGTTGACATTCTTCTTTTTTATTTATTGGAAGAGACATATAGTACTGCCCCCTTTATATGGCCTCGATCCTTGATTACCACTGAATGGGAGACCATAGAAACAATACAAACATCAAGTACAGTCTGCACTAAATGCATTGTAACACAGGTTTGTCAATGTATTGCACGTGTTATGTTTTTATTTGTTTTATGTATACAGAGCACTGCGCCAAATTTGCTTGCAAAGTGAAGGTTTTGTGTCTAGTAGTGGGTGCAGTTGCAGCAAATCTAATTTGTGTTGTTGGTACAGTGTATTGATTTTCAGAGATACCACTGGCTGAAGATAGTGTTATTGATGTGTCCCATGAGCCTCAGTTTTGACTTGTAGGTGCCATGTGCGTCACATATGTCAGCCTTGCTGTCTGTCATGGTGTATTATTTACGTCAGATGCCTGAGGTCTATCACAGTCCCAGTGCAGTTCTTGTGCAGCTACTGATTGGTCCTCAGAGGCAGGTGAGTTTAAGTGGCTTTGAGGAACCAGTGATGAAGTGGTCCTGTCAGGCTAAAGGTTTCAACGATGTTGTACTTATTTCTTCAATTCTACTTCTATATTTTGCCTCAACATCAAGTGAAGGGCCTAATAATCTCCTAATTGTTGGTCTCACATTGTATTATTCTATGTAGTTTATTTTGTAGTAGTTTATTTTGGCATTTCTAGAACTAAAGGCCATGCCATGCCCTTTGACAGACTCTCACAATGAAAAACAAAACATAAATGTGTGATGTGTAAGGTGCCCCTCTTAAAGACCTGGGACCAATTCCCATTATCTGTATCTGTCTACTAAAAATTGATTAAGCATGCAATTTGTTGTTGTGTGCTTAAAATTACTATTGACCCACAACTCAATATAGATACTATCTGTCCACAGTTTAATTTAATACCATCATGTTCATTCTTAGCATAAATCTCAGTTATAGTACTCTGCCACTTTATGATGTTACCCAAAAGTGATTTGGATTATAGTAGCGGTAGTATAGTATAGTTTTATTTTATTAAACAGAATTGTTTGTGTGGTGTATGTGTATATATTAACTGCATCTACAGGACCTCAAACGTTAATGACAGAAAATCCAATGCAGATGTCCAAATAAGGCAATGCCAAAGAACTACAGCATTGAACACTTACATTCAAAACATTGTCAAAGAAAAAAAAAAAGCTTTTGAAGATTGCTACATGTATGTGTTATTGAGATTTGTGCATGTTGTGGTGGGTGAAAAATAACAATCTAATGTTATTTTTCTTTTTCATGATTACAGCACTGTGCGAAGACTTAAGATGTGTGCTATAATCCAGTGACCCTGAATCTATAAAGTTGTTGTCGCCAGCATTCAGGCCTCAATATTGTCTTTGCACCAGTGGTCTTAAAAGGCTCCTCTCGAGCATTTTAAATGAGCAGGGTGACATTCCCTATATAGAGTTTATTTTCAGTGGGATGGTCTTTCGTACTGCATAGTTTTTACAGCAGGGCAAAGGTGATGCAAGTACAGCAGCCAAAGTGTATTAGGTTACCATTCAGTACTACATAAAGCTTCATTTTTTTCAGTGTGAAACCTTTCGGCCTGTTTTATTATTTCCATGTTTCCTCTCAGGTCTATACAATATTTCAGTTTCTCAAAATGGAAGCCAAGTGCTTTTCTTAGAGGCTGTGCAACTGTTTTAAAGTCAGTACCAACATGAAACAGTTGGCAGATGTGTCAAAGGTTAACATAAATATTTGGCTCAATCTCAACTTAGAGGTATGTGCTTCTCTGGCATCACTTACAATACAAGTATCTTGTCTAACACATTTTGTTCTTGGCTGAAGGACATATGCACATGACCAATATGTGCCAGTCATAATGTGTAATTCTGTTCTGCCATTCAGAAGCCTTTGATAAATTGCTGCCGTGGTTTGTTCCTTCTCCACGAAATTGCTCAGGTACTTATAGCAGACCAGCTGCGTGCGTTTGAATCATAACCAGTATAAGTTTTCAGTGAAATTCCAGAACGTTTGGTATTGTTAAATTCGAAAATTCAGCTACTTTTCAGGATAAGACAGCCAGTCCAGCTATTGAAATGGGAAGTACGGGAATCTGCTGCTGTAGTAAGTAGCTCAGGTTCGATTCTAGGTTGTCCTATTTGCATGTGAAGCATCCTTGAGCAAGACTTTGAATGGGATGGTGTGTCCGTAATATCCACATTCTTTGCCATTCATTGTTTCCGTTGTTCCATTCTGGTGTGAAGTAGTGTTTGTGCTGCCTTTGTCAACTGAATTTCCTGTGCTGCAGAGTCTTAGGGTGGACAGTATTTTCCCCTGATTCTGTTCCTGACTACAGCAGCAGTGAGTGTGACGAGGCCTTTCCCAGCTATATTTTGAAATAAGATTTTGTCTACATGCATACTATCCAGTGCTCCAGAAAAAGCCCCAGATTCATCTAAAATAAAAGCTCCTGTTATGAAAGTAGATATTCTTGATGCAACAAAGCAGACAGATATGACTTGTGGTGTGTATTACGTAACAATATGCCAGTTAGAAATATGGTCTGCCAGTGAGATCATTGTACTGAACAGGGCACAGTAAAATCCAAGATGGGATACAATAACTTTCTTTTCCCTTTTGGGAGTACAGCTCTGTTATATTGCCCTCACTGCTGCTAGTGCTGGCCGGTTTGACATTACATACTGTCCTCACCAGACCGTTGACCTATAATGTCATTATTGTTGCAGTATAACTTTGTCTGACCAATGCCAGCACTGAGAGGAATGCTACAGCATAGCAGACTCCCTAGTGACAAAGTATTAACCCTCAGCAAGACAGTGGATGAATAGATTTGGAATAGATACTCTTTTAGAAGGGGTCTCTGTGGTGTATTACTTTACTACACTACTCTTTACTACTACATCATTGCAAAGGTCAATAATAGAAGACACTGAGAAATTGTTTAGCTTGTAGCTTGGAGTTTATTTTCTTGATTATATTCACAGTATTCCACTGGGTTTAGAACTTCTTACAGAGATATTAATTTTATTAATCCAAGGACTGCACGTTTCTCCCCTCTCATTCACTACCACACTTTTATATAAAATTGTAAATGAGGCTCAACCAAATTCCATAACAAAATGAAAAGATTACATATAGGACACAGCAATAGCCAAACATGCTGTACCAAATATACATCATACAGCAATCACAGATATAAACTGACAACACATTTGACTTAGGAAACACAAACATGGCTTAAGGAATGTTTCATAGTAGAATATGGAGGGGTGGCAGACCGACAGGGCACTCTGGATCCAGTAGTGATGAGTTACGCTAAAAGGTGTTTCAAAAACAACAGTTCAATACTAAAAGTATTTCTTAAGTGCAAATGTTTTTCACCTAAAGAGTAACTGCCAACCAAGGAGGACATGTAACCGCTTCAGGGTATCTGCAGGCAGGTGTTTCACTGAAATGACCAGTCTGCACTGGACTTTCAGATGTCACTTGTATGTTCAGCAAACCTCATTTAAGATTTCTATTTGTCCACAAGGCCATTTAAGTATATATGATTTTTCTTTTTACATATATTGATACAGCCGTTAAAGCCAAATTTCACTGAGTGAGGATGATTAAAACGTGTTAAAACGTGGTATTACGAGCACATCCCATATTAGGAGTTCATTTTCATATGATGAGATGTTGCATACTTTCAGATTTCAGGACTACAAGTGCCCCCATTGCTTGCATGTGAAATAAGATACAGACATGGGAGATCAGTTTTTTTTTGTCATGTTCGCTGCTGTCTTAAAAGTAACGCCTTGCACTATAAAGACAGCTAAATGTGTAAAGAGAAAAATGTCACAGGGCAAAAACAAGGCTTTTTTTGTTAAAGTAGATAAAGACTCATGTAGTGATGGAGAGTAGTCTTTTTGATGTTGTCTCTCAAGGGAGTCTTCCTTTAATAGTGTATACAACACATTTTCACCACCTCATTTCTCTCTTCTCTTCTCCAGTCTTGTGTTCTGTGTTGGATGTTACATGACCCAATGATTTTACCAGGTTGGAGAATTATCCCACCTTTTGAGTAAATGAATAACAATTATGATAATGTATTTAAAATCACAATAAAGGAGAACACATTATCTGTATATGGGTATATGCATGCAAACTATGTATGTATATGTATTCATTGGGGCTCACTAGTATATTGTGCCATTGGACTTGTTTGTATATAATCAGATTGACTGTCAGCATTATTAATAACTGTGGAAGAAAGAGGGTAAAGGAGGGAAATGTGCTGACAGAGAGCTGTATAATAAGCTTTTGTACCTTAGACATCTGCCCCTCTCTCTCTCTCTCTCCCTCCGTCTCTCCATCCCGTCTCTCCGTCTGTCGGTCAGACTGTCTGTTCTCAGGGAATGTTGTGACTCTACCTTAATTAATTTTCCGCATCCACATTTAAATGACATGCTATGTATGGACGATGAAATACTCCTTTTCAGTTTCAGTGCAGGTACATGTTGTGCAAAGTGTCTTCATTTGTCTCCAGTGTTTTGGGGGTTGAGAGTAAAGACCGCAGACAGTTTAAGCTGTGTTAGAGAAAGCCCATGTCCACTCATTGATATTCAGAGGCTCTATGAGTGAGAGCTGTAAACAACCAGAAAGCCCTGGAGTTGGCACTCGAGGCGTGTTGCAGGAGACACACACACACACACACACACACACACACACACACACACACACACACACACACACACAGTCTCTGCTTTCTTAACAATGCTAGACATTCACATGTATTCAGACTTTTAAAACACCCCCCCCCTCTCTCACTCTCACTCCCTTGGTCTTCTTTCCTCCCCCTCTCCGTGTCTGCACCACATCAGCAGCAGCTGGGAGTGCAGCATAGCATTTCAGAGCAGAGCCGAGGAGGGAAGGGCAGGCAGAGTGGCCCTGTGTGGGCCATCCACTGGAGAGAGGGAAACTGCCCACTAATGTTGAGCATTTCTCTCCCCCTCTTTCTCTCTTCTCTAGAGCTGCAAGCAGAGAAACAGCCAAGCTCCTCCTCCCCTGCCACTCAGGAACTGATGACAAGGCTGGGCTTTTTACTAGGAGAAGGGATCCCGGGTACGGCACGCATACCTATGGACGACAAGAATGAAAAGAAGGTATTTCATTATCTCCCTCCCCTCCAACTCCCTCCCTCTTCCAACTGCAGCTGCTGCCACTGCTGCAGCACACAGATAGAGAGATAGAGGAGAAAGAGAAAGGATGATAGGAGGAGGGAGTTGTGACAGTGTAACAGAAGAATGGATATTTTTTCTGTTGCAGCTTGATTAATTTCCCCCCCCTGTGCGTTATCTTTGGATGGGGATTTAGGAGGCACCTCTGGGAATCATTTATTTGGCACAACAAACAACGGTAACTGTCAAACTGTTTTGTTTGAGATGTTAAAGATGATCTAAAGAAAGAAACTGCATATTTAAAATTGACTGCGTGTGGTTTTATTTCAGTGCAAGCTCTCCAGTGTGGTGTGTAAGCCTCCCAGTAACTTGAGTGCCATTTCAGGGGCTCTTGAGTATGAAACAAGAGTGTCTGAGCCCGGGTCCAGAAATAGAGTTATGTTAGGTCTGAGCCTCAGTTTGTTTGGCTCTGCTAATTAAGCTGGTGCTGCGTGAAGAGCAGAGCAAAACCCAGCACTCTGCGCTTCCCTCCCTCACCTTGTGTCTTGAACACGTTTTGACAATGAACCGTCAATTCTAGGAACGTGAAAGAGACTTGCAAAGTAATTTATGAGTCATGCACATTAGTTGAGATGTCAAGAAATAGGAGACGGCTGTATGGGAGTGTAATGGTTTTTAGTTTTGTGTTTGTTTTTGTGCTTGTAGGTGTGTATTTCCAGCACTTTATTGTCATCTGCCAGCAATTCTCTTTTCCTCCATATACTGCTGTTTTACAACATCTCTTTAACTCGGCATGTTGTTTTTAGTTCTGTCTTACGCTAAATTATTAAATGTCAGGAAGCTGTTTGGCTCTTACTGTGATTTGTTAGATGGCATAGGCTCTGGGCTGCAGCCTTAGGTTTTGCTGTGCAAAAACTACTGGCTTGCGTTCGCAAAACACAGGTGGGACTTAGAAATAGGAAATGTTATATAGTTAACATTAGCATTCCACAAGTTGTTAATGATGCCTAAAGCCATGCAGTGCCCCTCTGGCCCACTGCACAAACATGCCGACCATTAAACAGTCCCCACTTCTGTCTCAAAAATGGCAATGCATTGGTGAGTCTTACTGTTTTGTGAGTTCAGTTGGGTTGAACAAAAGAAGAATTTTTTGCTGCAGCAAACCCCAGACATTTTCTGTTATTTTGAAATACTGCAGTAATGTTTTAAGCAGGACAAAGATTTCTATTGTTTGACAAACTCACTTATAATCACTACGTATGTACAGTGAGTGCTGTTGTTTTTCCATTTGGAGTGAAGAATTATCGTCTAATCATTCAGTGCTGTAACAATATGCTGTTATGTTAAAGAGGCTTAAAAACAGTTAGAGATGTTTGAGTATTGGAGTAATAATAGAAATGGTTTGTGATGGTTTGCCGAGGTTTTAATTGGAGTTTGGTTGAGACAATGCACAGCCTTGTAGTAAGGAGCTGCTCGAGAAGCCTAATGTGGGTGAAAGTCCTTCAGGCAAAAAATATCTGCTACAAAGTACAGAGTATTTTATGTGGAAACAGGTGGTGATTTATATAATGTACAAGGATGTTTACCAAGATCCGAGAGAGACTGGGTTATGCGACATCATGGAGCTATATTATTGACATTTTAGTTTGCAACGATAGCACTCTGCCTGCTAAAGAAATTGCCTTTCGGTGAAAAATAAAGTTTGTTGAATTTATTGGATTTAATGTGAATGGGAGGAGTTGGTTCAAAAGTTACTTAGTGATAATCAGGCTCAATCTCTGTGGTGTGCAGCTGTTCAAAGTGTTTGGTTCATCTTTCAGTGGGACAAGGATGGCCTTCTTGAGCTACAGTATATTGTGTGGAATCAGAATACAGTTGAAGGAAGATGGGGAAACAGGACAAACCAGCTTTAATTTGGAGTTCTACGGTTGTCAGTTAGCTCAAACAAAGATCCAGCTGCTGTATGGTTGTCAGACAGGCTTGATGGCATTAGAAAGGTATCTATTGTGTCACAACAAAGTAGAGACTTCTTCCCATGTGAAATTGTCTTCGGGTTTAATTTGGTTCCTCCAGCGTCTATGCCCTTCGGCTTGTGTGTCATGCTCACATCTGAAAGCCTTGTTTATTTATGAGGGAATTGTTTGCATTGCTTCCACATGATCCAGGTCAAATAGGCAATGAACTTGGATCAAATCATTCTTTATAGTTTTCTCAATTCTCCTTCCAAATAAGGTTGGAAAATCATTTTTTTGTTGTATTTATTGCTGCTCATGCTGAAAAAATGTGAACATGTTGCCAGCTGACAGTTTATATTGAGTTGACTTCATACTTCATTGACATTTGATTAGTAGAGCACATTCTTGGTGTACCTTAACCCCTTTCTCTATCTCCCTTCTCCCCAGTGCTCTGTGACTAGCCAGGGTATCAGCCCCTGCTCCACACTGACCAGCAGCACGGCGTCTCCCAGCACAGACAGCCCATGTTCCACGCTCAACAGCACAACCAGCCGCCCCCCTCTCAGCCGCTCCAGCCCCTGTGGGACCATCACAAGCCCTAGCTCTACCCTAGAGAGCAAGGACAGTGGGATAATAGGTGAGAAATAACCAACTTCTTCATCGTACCCAAATAGCAACTTGTATGGTGAAAAAAACTTGTGAGACTAGTGGCAACGATGTCCTTACTTAAAGGTACTCAGTGGCGTTTGTCACCATTAGTAGCACTATAGAGCTATAATGTTTTACAAGCATCATGTACATGCGATAACACATGGTCGACGCAATACACATTCTAGCGGCAGGTTTTTTTACTGTTGGCTGCGGTAATGTTCAAATTTAACAATGGTCCAAAAAGGCACAAAACATGGAACATACCAATGAGGATTTTAAATATTTATAATGCTACAAAGCTTTGCAAATGTTTTTTTATGAGGAAGCAAATGCATTTAACACTCTTGTCAGGTCTCAATGATTCTCACTGTGTTTTGTGTGTAACACAGAATGTAAATATACCTTTGTTTGTTAACAAGAAATCTCCACAGGACACCGTTAAGCCAGCTGCTTAAAGTTAGCCATATGTAGGCTAAGGGTGGGGATGTTGTACCACTTTTGTATTTGAAACAATTGTCTTAAATTGTACCGGATGATGCAAAACTGAACCACTCAACAGTTATTAAGCATGCTATAGAGTGTCTGTCAAATAACCAGCTTCAAACTGGCTTCACTGCAGTTTAAACCCACCTGTGGAGCCTTTGCCAAACTACGCTAGGAATGTCAGTGATGAGCCAAGTCAGCTGCAGATACATTGGGAAACCAGGCAAAGTGAATCAACAGCTTAGAGAGGAGCATGAGTAGCCCATCTTAAAGTAATGACAACAAATGCCAGCTTACCATTGGTTACATCAGTTGCTGGGTTTGAAAAAGACATGATGACAAAGGCTCTGCTCTCAGTTATCTCTTTTTTCCCTGAACT
This sequence comes from Nannoperca obscura, assembly GCA_036024295.1. NCBI lineage: Eukaryota > Metazoa > Chordata > Actinopteri > Centrarchiformes > Percichthyidae > Nannoperca > Nannoperca obscura. The sequence goes on from JAVQJL010102653.1 coordinate 11,903, forward strand.
ATACAACTGTCAGCACAGATTCCTCAGCACACACTATTATTATCCCTTATTACAGTATTTCCTATGAAGCTCCTCTATTTCTAATTTGCAATCTAAGAATTGTTTCCTCACTTGCACTTTGTAATTAAGACCAAGAAGTCTAACCTGTGTGGTGTCACTCATTCATCATTTTGTTAAACCCACTGGGATTTTTTTGTGGGACTAAATAGCATTTGTGTCAGGTTGCATTCATCCTCTACCATGTGTCAGTTGTTGGGTTTATATTGAGCTGTTCCGATACAAGAGAGCATTGAGGTGACAGTTGCTGCAGTTTGACGTTGTATTGTATCTCTAGTAATAGCCCTGTAAGACATCTGGGGATTTACACAAGCTGACAGGAATATGACGTAGTCTATATGATATATTAATCCGTCTTCGGTTTCTACTCACAAAGCTTTCAGTGGCTATACAAATGTTAGATATTCATTCTGAAAATGCCTTGTGAATATTTGTGGTGAGGATTCAATAACAAATTGTATTTGCAGTTATCCTCGTTTGAACTTCAGATTTTGGGGAAAGAGATAGCAGCTGGGAATAAGGTTTAACCTTTTGCTCATCCTTGTATAAACGAACAAGGATATCGCACATTTTATACCTATTTAGGTAACTGATTGATTGTTCTGCAGTGGAAAAGCAGTGCATGACATAAAACAACAATTTGGATTTCCAATACTGCCGAATTGACACAAGTGATTACCAGGAGTCAGTCATTCTGTCCCCCCCAGAGCAATATCATAGCTGGCTGCTGAATAATTTATTGAAGCTTTGATATAGCATCTTCCAGCATGCAGCATCGACATGCTGCCACCCAGAATGAGACATGTGTTGTAGTCGATCTTATTTGTAAAGCTGCTTTGCTTGTGTGTTGTGTCAAATTCAAATTTGTTTTGTGAGAGAATAACACGATGTGACGTTGGTCTACAACATGCCGCCTGCCCGCCTTGATAAAACTGTGCAGGCATGGAAAAGAACAAAGCTGTGTTGTGTCCACAAGTCAGATTCCAGCCTGTGATTAATGTCCCCACTTCTTTGAAGTTTGACTCTGACTCTGATTTCAAAAGCACATTAATTTGGCTCTGTACTGCGTTAAAAGCTCCCTGGTGGAATTGGGGAGACTTAGCAATGTCTTGACATTAACTAAACTGCTCCCAGAGGAGTTTCTGCAAGAGGTGCCTGGAGAAGGACTTAGAACAGCCCTTTAGCAATGACCATAACCAGCTTAAAATGATGAAAAGAGTAAAACAACAAGCCTGCAATAGGTTTTAATAAATAATAATGTATTCTTTGCCAGGACCTATACTTCAACCTAGTAATCAATCATTGCAACGTCTTCTACACTGCAATGACTGCTAATGCCATGCTCAGAGCAGGGCTAGATATGACGTGTGATGTGACTGGTGTCATGAAAAACTTCGCCCAGGTAAACAGCACAGGAGTCATAAGGTCACGGATGTGTTACATTAATGTTAGTGATGATGCAACGTGCTGCAGCATTTTGAAATCCAGATTAGGAGCGTGTGATGCAAACGCGGACAGCTGGCCTGTCAGTTCCAGTCCTCTGACCGTACTGATGTTTCTCTATCCAGCTGCCTGTCATTGCATTGCTTTGGCCCTCCACTCATCTTTTAGGATCATATTAGATGGCTGGGTTGGTTGGCCTGAGGGAGGATTAAAGGATTTGTTGTGGTGTTAGCAAAACCTGTATGAATTTAAAAACACTACAGGCAGTTTTCAACACTAGGTCTTCACTCTACATTTTTTATTATTAAGTGGGAATTTTGTTTCATAATACACCATCCAGTCGCTGTTTACACTGTATGGTATTGGATCCTTCAACTGATGATCTTTGGAAAGAAGAAAAGACAAAAGAGTCTGGGCTCAGGAAAAGAATCCTACAAATCCATGCCATCACATATTTCCAGTTTTCATTTGCACTGCAAGCAGACTCTCTGCGTAAATATAAAATCAGGTGGTGAATAGTGTTGATAAGGGTAATGAGGAAAAGCAGGGAGTTATTCAAATTTAAAAGTTCCATTACAGCTCACTGTGTCACTAGAGATAAAGGCAGATAAATGTTCCTGGCACACAAAGAGCATTACTCACATTTCTCGCCTCTTTTCCTCTTACCTCCCTCACTTGTTCTAATTCCCCCTCTGTTTTCATCTCCTCCCAGCCACCATCACTAGTTCTTCTGAGAATGACGACCGCAGTGGCTCCAGCCTGGAGTGGAGTAAGGATGGCAGCCTAAGAGGCAGCGGGCGCCATGGCCTGGCACAGAGTGTGCGGGCTGATACCTGCTCTCCTGTGGCCGAAGAAGACTCCAACAGTGCCACAGCAGCCGACACTCCATCCAGGAAAGGCCAGCAGCAGCACTCCAACACATCAGCAGGGGAACCACAACCTCCAAGTCACTCACCTGAGGGACCCATTCCATACCCCCCACAGACATCTTCTTCCCTCATGATGCCGAGGCCGAACTCTGTAGCAGGTAAAAACTCTTGCTTTTTGACATCTGGATGTCTTCTGGGCAGAGGACGGGATCTGTATACCTTTCCTCAGTGACTGTGCGCGTTCATTTAGCATTACGTGAAACATTCATCTTGTAGCCTAGTAACGTTTTGTTATGCTGACAGTAAAACTGTGACTGTGCTTGCATTGCCAGTCAGTTCAAGATTGGGATGCTATGATATGGCCTGTGCCTGAGGCTGACAAGAGTTGTGTCATTTCTCATTTCCAGTCCAAGCAAGTGACAGACACAGACAGGGGGGGAAAAAAGCATGTGTAGATATAGATGGAATGAGAAGTTAGTGTTTTCCAGAAGCCAGGTTGTGCTTTTCAATGGAGAATGGGGTACCAAGGCAGAAGTCTGGGATTAGGCAGCTGTTGCATGTTGCCTGCCTGCCATGTCGGACCTAAACGCAAGCCACTGTCTGGCTGATCTGTTCTGCATTCCTGCCCTGGAAACCTCCCTGTTATGGCTCAGCTTGCCATATCCACACAGCTGTCACAGTTGTTGATATCCCAGTTCCCCTCTTTTCCCCTCTCTCTTCCCCCCCATTTCTATTCCCAGATCTGCCTCACACTGACTCCCTCTGTTTTTGCTGTTGTTGCTTTTGACATTGGCCCACTTGTTGTAACTCATACAGCCATGAGTTTTACATCTTCCTTTTAAAGTTTAAGTGCAAAAGTGATGCAAAGACCAGGAAAAATCAAGCCCTCGCTGAAGCCATTGTTGAACTAGTATTTGAGAACTATTTTTAGCTATGTTGTACTAAGGATAGCTTTTGAATTTTTATGAGTGAACTGTGAAATCATCAGCATTGTATTCTGCAGCTCTATTTGCAATCACATGCTGCATAGTAAGCTAGTAAGACAATACTCCATACCCAGGGTAACATGCTGCACATGCTTTCTATTAGGCTGACCACACACCAGAAATAAACATATACAACAGCAGTTGCAGACCGGAGCGTGATTAGTATGAACAAGGGAGAGAACCTTAAATCGAATAATAAAAGTCCACACTTCCAAGTAAGGTGAAGATTGTACGGAGGTGGAGAGAGACAGGTTGCAGAGCAGATGAACTGTATGTCACGCTGCATTGTACAAGCCGACAATTCCATTGGTGAGGCGGAATCACAGGAAATTACTAAAGCACAGGCCGGGCAGAACTGGGGAAAGAAACATGAAAACATAAGTGGGCTAAGGTCAGACCAGTGGCCAAGACGGAGATGAGTCAACGAAAAAAAAAAACCCTATAAGACTGAGAGAACAAATAAAACAGCATCTAGAATCTAGACAGAGATCAGACAGAGTAGTATATCCCTCAACATGTGAATATTAGTTTTTGGCTGGGAGATGATGTCTTTGACGGGGTGAAAAGAGTGTTTTACCTATTTCACCTTGATGCCACAGCTGACAATGTGTTGAAGTTCAAATGCTTTTACTGCTCCTGCAAAATATGCCTCCCTTGGGTTTGACCTTGACGGAATATAGTAACTATTCACTCTTGTCTAAAGCATCTGCCAAATGAATGTAATGCAGTGTAAAGGTGCCGTGGGTGTCTTGAAGCCCTTACTGATCGACTGAAGATAGTCTGCTTATTCTGTTTGTCAAAATTGTCCCAGCAGTGTTTTCTTTAACTTTTGGCAAGAGAGTAATATAGAGTCGGTACATGAAATAGAAGCAGAACAAATAGTACATGGTTGGTGCATAGCCTGCTCTCAGACATAGTATACATGCCATACCATATGTATGTATTTCACACACTGTGCGCTGCTTTTTTGACACTTTGGTAGTGTTTCTACAGCCCAGAGCTGAATCTGTGCCGTAAAGGGGTACATGTCATTGTGCTGAACACGCCTGTTCAGTGTCCATTCTGTTGTTCCATTAGTCCATACCCTTTTACATCTCACCATTATTTTGCCGCTGACATAAACCTTAATGGCACAGACACACACTGGCTCATAAAGCTAACAGACCAGAAAATGCTTGACTGTTTGTGTGTTGGCTTGCGTGTGAGCAACGGTGTGCTCGTCCGTCTGTGTGCTCCAAGAGTTTATGGGCTGATGTCATAGTTATGCAGCGTTGCCCTCTAGGGACCTGCAGAATTCACACCTCAGATTTTGCTCTGTGTGGCAAAGCCCTGGGAGAGGACATCAAGGACATCAGAATCAGAATCAGAATGGTTTATTGCCAAGTATGAATTCACATACAAGGAATTTGTTTTGGTGCGTGGGTGCCAACAATAGCAATATATACATATACAGAAAAATAAAATAAAAA
>JAVQJL010102655.1:0-37287 GCA_036024295.1 Nannoperca obscura
TTTATTGTGGCCAGCCTAAGGCACACCTGTGCAATAATCATGCTGTCTAATCAGCATCTTGATATGCCACACCCGTGAGGTGGATGGATTATCTCGGCAAAGGAGAAGTTCTCACAAACAGAAAGAATTTGAAAGAAATAGGCCTTTTGTGTACATAGAACAAGTTTTAGCTCTTTGAATTCAGCTCATATAAAATTGGAGCAAAAACAAGTGTTGCGTTTATATTTTTGTTCAGTGTAGTTTGGCTCATGAAACCAGGACTGACATTATGTCCATTTAACAAACTTTTATCAGACAGAGTTAAAGTCACTGTTGAGCAGGTCGTTTTGGTCAAGTCACACAGGTGAATTAGTCATTGCATGTAATTACACTGAGGGGAGCCTTTGTCATGTGGACATGGAGGACAGTGGAGGACCAGTCTGTATCTGTTCACAGCACCAGTAATTCACCTGCAGTAACTTTGTGTTACATGTTTAAAACAAAATGTGATGGCGTAAGGTTCAAAGATTGAAATTATGCATTTTCAAAAACATTCTAAATAATAGATACAAGTTTTAAAAGCCTTAAAAGCATCTTGGTGTATGAACGTCTCCACTTGTAGTCAAGAAGTTGTCTGTAGTTGCAACCTCATATTAGCTTACACATATCTTAATCAGACAGGTTTACAGATTTTACATTTGGGATACAAAGAGCACTGGTCTGGGATCCGAACTTGGTAGCCTGAGTGTGGGTCAGAATTGGTATTGTGATATAATTTGATATACCTGGCATACATCATGATATTGTTTCTTTATGGTCCTTGATGTAAAGCTGAATCATCTGTTTCGCGTCCCACATTATCTCTTTGACATCAATGTTGCTGCAGCTGAGATGTGTTATTTGATGCACTTGTTCTCAATGAATTTTAGAAATAGGGATTTCTGTGTATAAACTAATGACAACAGATTACATTTATTTATTAAATAAATTAATAAAACAAAGTTATATATACCAAGGCGGTGTGGAAAAACATCTAATACATTTCTGAGGGCACTACAGATTGATAGGTAGATGTAGTTCTGTTAGATATTTAACATATAATTTAACACTGCTGCAGCATTTGTAGTTCAACTACAAAGAAGAAAAAATCAATACTATTATAGGGCAAATGCATAGAATAATAAAATTTTTACATTACCTCAATTACAAAATAGCTTACAAATCAAGTGTTTCTTAACAGTTTCAGACAACACTAAATTGGCTATGCTGACCTCGTCAAGAGGTTCTTTCCAGAAGTGTTGACTTTGATTTCCTTAGAAAGGTGAGTTAGTTATATAGTAGAAATAAAAAAAGGTGCACCAACAGATTTCAGTTGTCTTGACCCTCCAATATGCGCTTTGACTTGGTCGGCCTGGCAAGAAGAGAAGAAAGTGGGGGACACAGCGAGTCTATGGATGTGTTTATTAAGGATCCCATGGCAACACCAGAGAAAATCGCTGGCACCATGCTCTGTCCGCCTCTCTCCTACTCTCGCTCTCTTTACCCACTTGTTCTCGCTCTTTCCCTGTCTCCCTCTTCTTCACTCACCCTGGTACATTCTCCTCACCCCTATGTCTTTCTCTCTTTCAGCTGCAGACTAGGAAAACCCCAAACCAGTTGGCCAGCAAGCCTGTCAGCCAGTCGGCCAGCCAGTCTGCCCTGCAGAGGGCCCTGCCAATCATCGTCTGGCTCTTCTCAAGCTAGTTTGTGAGTCTTTCCATTGCACAAGTGCAATGCTGTACCTCCTGGGGTTAAACCAATACACATGTTTGAAGGCCCATACCATTAGGTCTCACATAAATACACCTGATACTAAGCATCAATAAAGAAGGCAGGGATTTTCTATTTGTAAATGATAATATTTAACTATTTGACTAAATTTGATAGCTGTAACATGACGCATTATCAAGCTTAAATGGTTAAAAATTCTGTGTTCTTATATATTTTTTAACCTTTCTGAGCAGTACTTGAACCATACTGAGAAGTGCACAATTTGGGAATCTAACCAACTTGCACCATTATGTACAGACTGTGTGAATAAGAATTGTTGAGTATGAACTTTTGTTAAAAATGTCATTAGATATGTCAAGGGTTCCTCATTAATGCTATTATTTGTTTTACTCAGCCACATCTAAAGCAACCACAAGTCCTTTCAGTTCATGAATTCTTCAGATATAGCCATCAGCATTTTTGCACCTGTGCACACATCTACTGTATTATGCACATCTGTGTGTCTCCTTATCTATGTGTACATGTATGTTTTCTTAACATCTATCTTCATGAAAGGGAGGTTTGCTGAGTACATATGCTTCTGTTTGACAGTGCTGTTTCATTATCTTAGATTGGCACATAATAATATTATTGAGGAGAGAGTATCACGGGTTGCCTGCCTGGCTTTTTCCAAAGACTTTGTGCTACTAACTCATGTTTCTGCTGCTGGCACTCCTGTGTAATCAACAAGGAAATGTGTGATAACATCTTGATTTTGCCAAGAAGCTGCAATTCTACATTTTGTGTCGGGTAATTCATTTTGTCCTTGGCCAATCACAAACATGTCACGTCAAAATAGTTTAAATTTACTTATACCTGATTGGTTGGTCTGGCCATATATAAACTGGATACGTAGCGGAGAGAACAGTAACCGCAGCTACTTCGCTTTCATGTTGCTTCTTCACTTCTCAGGTGCTTATCTTCTGTTATCTGCCTTAACGTTTGTTAGTTAGAGTTAAAGAATAAACTCCACAAATTTAACATGTTCACACTTTTTTGCTTAACTACCAGATTTTTCACTGTGTAGCAGCTTGTTATTGGTAACATAAAAGCTGAGTAGGCAGGAGATGGTTGGAGTGCTATGGCTGTGCCTATTTCCTGGAAGCAGTACAAACCAGTGCAGATATCAAAGTTTGAAAAGTCTTAGTAGAAAAGATTGGTTTGTACTTTTCAGTAGCATTATATAGATTTAATCACGAATTACGTCAGTGTTGAGGATCCAGACCACTGCACAACAAACTGCACAGCTCCTGCTCCTCCTCCTTGCCTTCAATTGAATTGTGCGTAATCAACATTTGCACAATTACTTATTTGGTCTACGCTCACCATTAGCCTGTTTGACACATCACAACCCCCTGCGTAACTTCACAATGGGAACAGTCACATGTGCTGTGTGACTACAATGGGCACCTTTTTAATGAAGGCAAACCGTGCCATGCTCCAAATTGTCACACCAAAACACACACAGAGACTAGTCCATGCAAAAATAAGTAGATTGTGGGCAGTGCCGACAGTAAAGGAATTGTTTTACCTGTGTACTGATTTGCCAAAACTCCTTTGTGGCCTCAGCTCTTTAATATGCAGGAGGGGCCATCTTTTTTCCCAGCACAGAGAAGTTCTATCCAACAAAGCTGACTCAACCAGAAGGGACTGTAAAATATTGGGGGCAGATTAATTCACATTCAAACATTGGAATGTTCAGGTGTCAAATTGCTGTCATTGACAATGGGAGCTTTCCATTTAGTTAGTTATCCTGCCTGTAACCCAGAGGTTTATATTAATATTAATATAAATATTTATCCCACCGTCTCCCACCGTAGCCCAGTAGAATGGCTGGCCATGTTCAAGCCGGGAACGCTGTCTGGGGGTGAAGTGCTTGTGGGGGTCAGGGCCGGTGGTTCGGATCGAGTCGAGGAGCAGTACTGTGGCACAACACCACAGAGCCTGCCTTTGTTGACTAACATGCTGCTAGAATGTGGTGTAAAACTAAAGTCAGCTAATACACAGGCAGCTAGCCAAATACATTTAGAAGATGACTGCAAGTGATTGAAAATAAACAATTCCAACATCCGCAATTTACAAGTCAAATAAATCTGGCAGCGATGTCATTGATTAACTCTAAGGAGCATAATTTAACCCCTCTCCCGGAGTTCATGTTTAACTGTTGCTCCATGACTCCACACTCACAGCAAGCTGAAACTGGACTTCGTAATGAGGTAAGATTGAGCCATTTTTTTTGCTTTTTCCTTTAACTTAACTATTAAAACATTTTCAGTAGGTACAGCTTACATATAATTTAGGTGGAAGTTGGTACACTAAACTATCTATGCTTGTTTTGAATTTGGTATTGAATGTAACCAGCTCTGTATTTCCTGTAGGCTATCATTCAGAATATGCTGCATTTAGTCTTTGGCTTTTTGCTCGCTCTGCTGTAAAGGAGATAAAGTTTAGGCAGCCATTTTTTTTGTTGTACCTTTCAGAAAAATACGTTTTCCTCTCCAAACTTGTGCACACTGATGTTATAGACATGGAGCTTCAGTAGCCAAAGGAGCGCTAATGAGGTAATGCCAACGCTACAATTAAATAAAATAACTCTGGATTATGACTTTATTTAGCAATGCAGCCATATGTAACTGTTGTTAAAGTGTTTTTCGGTATAACAGAACTATTACTCTCTTAGAAGCAGTTCACCGCTCTCGTTCACTTTACACGTGACAGCTACACGGCTCAGGATTGGACAGAAATCAGTAGTACGAGCAGTTCTACGTTCATTGCAGACAGAAACATAAATAAGTAGCCTGGACTGCTACTAGGTTTAGCATAGGAAACAAGCATGTTGTAGTTCACCATGGATATGTAGTTATATGGGGCGTGGCGTGGTTAGAGCTCTGCTGCAACGGGGAGAAAGTGAGAAACCTAAGTATTTTTGTATTTAGGCTGAAAATAAAAATGTTTAATATTAATAATTAATAAATGAACGAATAACTAAAAAAAAAGAGTAGTTCTTTTTACTGAACGGGAGTTGAACTAAGTCACTAAATTGAACTATTTATCCCATCACTACGTTCGACAAGCGCATTTGAAGGCTGATTACGTCACAGCGTCGCGACAAGGCTGTCCCAATTCAAAGGTATTTCGAAGGGTACTTCGAATGCGGTCTACAAATGTGTCGTTCTTTTCCCATCAAATGAACGATGCATCAGATGTATCCTTCGCAGCCTAGGCTATCCCACAATTCATTGCGTGCCGGTGAGAAATCACTTTTTTTGGAAGAAATGGCGGACTCGGCGAGTACACTTTTAAATGTAAGTTTTGTAAAAAGTTTATTAAAAAAAAGTTTAGTAAAAAGTACTAACATCACACTAATGTACCAAGTAAAAATACATCTACCACAAATTTGTACTTCTGTACAATATATTATGAAATGTTAATTCTTACATTCCACCACTAGTGGTTTTAAATGAAATATTTTCAAAGTGAAGCTACATTAGCCAAACGGCAAACGAGAAAGGAGCGGCAGTTCGTGACGCAACGGTAAGGGCATGAACAGTTAGTGACGTGAATCTTCTGTGGACCAGACGGTCCCATTTCAGTCCAACTTTTTGCGGTCTGTGCGGCCTACGAACGACGCGGCCTTCGTAGACCAGGTAGCCCGCCTACTTCGAACGCTGCAGCCCCTGAATTGGGACACAGCTAGTGTCTGGTCCAATCCTCAGTCACCACCTGGAACTGCACCTACTAAAAAAAGGCAGAACAGGGAGAACAGCACCACCCTCTGACTGGGAAGGACAAAAACACCACAATTACAAAATACAAATACACATTACGACCCAGGGTTGTAACACACCCAATAGTTAGATTGGGGAATTGGGAGCCCTGGGACCACTTCCTAGTTTCCCTTCTTATGTAAAGCGCTTTGGGTCTAGAAAAGTGATATATAAATCACATCTATTATTATTATTATTACTTAAACAAAAGAAAGTTAGAACATGCTTTATAAAATACTTTGCTGCTTGATGTATATTTAAAGTTTTGAGAAACAAATGATTCTGTCTTCAAAATTTTAACCATTCTACAATCACACATACTAAAATCTAGACTCCTAACTTCAATTGCAATCTTATTTTTATTCCAGCTGTCAGTATTGGAGGATGGTTATAATGCTCTTTTAAAAGTGTGTATCTGTCTCATATCAAATCTGTCTGCTCGAATACAATCCTCTTTCTTTGATGTAATCTGTTATCTGCCTGACCTGCAGGTCCACAGAGCTGTGAAGAAAAAACAGCCTTGACTTGTTTTGATCAGTTTGTTACTCATTTATGACTTTGAAGTCCTATTGGGGTGGACTAATCTGCGGGGAATAAACAGGGTTGATATATGTCTAAATGCTTTGAAAATGAATACTATGCTTTCAAATATTGTGAATTTCACTATGGCATTTAATAGTCTATCAGACTGATAACTACTGGCTGTCGAATGGCTCTCTTCTCATTTTGTTGAAGGCTACCAAAGGTTTAGGCCATAAATCTGAGCGTGATCATTACGGTTTCCTACTAAAAGGAGATCACCAGAGAGGAAGGTGTAGAGACGAGGGCACCAATGTGGCTAAATGCATTCAGCTAATTGGAAAACAAATGTGTGTGTAAGGTTGTCTACATTTAGTGCCATTTGCTGTATTTGGAGTGAGAGAAGAGAACTGAAATCAGTCTTTTTATTTTGAATCCTGGATGATGTTTGGACATTTTAGTTCACTTGAGGCCCCCAAAAAGAAAACATACACACATACACATTGATTAAAGCATGCACACACACATCAGGCATAGGTTGGCCCATTGATTCACATTACAGTGTGGTATGTGGAACGTGACCTTTCCAAGTGCTCCCACTGAATGAAAGGTGCTAAAACACCCACAATGCAGTAGCCCTTCTCAAGAGAAATGTCAGTAATTAGAGCTCAGCGCCAGGGGAGGTTACAGGCCAAATCGCTCGGCAGACACAAAGACACAGACACAAATAGTGGGGAGTGAGGATTATGAGTGGGTGAAATGAGAGGAACAGGTTACATATTCAGATTACAGGTTACAGATTTCTGAGATAACTTTGTTATGATATGGCGCTATATAAATAAAATTGAATTGAATTGAATATTCTAGTCTGAGCAGTGGCATCACATATCTCCTATCAAACTTGTCCGACTATAGAAGTCAGTTACCTTCTGCTATTTCTGGATATATCTGATCTGAAGGTGTTCTATCTTTACCATAGTGGCTCTTACTGGAATGTTCCATGTTCTTTATCTTGCCACAACTCGACTCAAGCTGGACAAAGAGCTCGGTGAGCTTGAATGTACTCATTTCATGTAAATCTACCTTTTAGATTGAAAGCAAAAGTAACCTGATCGGTGCGTAACATGAGATATTTGTCAGCGCAGGAAGCTTTTTAAAAGCTAAAAGGATCAGATCTGAAAAGCTGAAGTAAAAAATCAGTAAGTAAAATATTTTCTAATCTTGTTTTTCATTTACACATAATGTTTTTCAGTTACAAATCATGTAATACACATTTAAAATAATATTGAGACTATATTTACACTATAGAAGGCTAAAAATGTTCTGCATTAGGTGCCTTTTTATTAAGTGGATGCATTCAGGTGTGTCCTGTCTTTCCATAGATAACTTTAGATAACTAAGTACCTTAAATTACTGTTTTGTTTGTTGTCTTTTCGTTCAGTTTAGTCTTTTCTGGAGCATGTGGTACAGTAGGTGTCAATGTATGTGATGCTGAGAAGCTCAAATACCCAAATTCACTGAGACATTTGGACACATTTGACAGGTATAAATAATTCAAGGTTCTGATATTGTTCATGCTGGTCCACTGTCACACATACAAGTACCAATGTCTCCTGTGGTAAAGGTCTATCACAGGTGTGGACTAGAGACCACATGGCAGTAATCTGTGAGGTTGTTGCTTTTAATTGTTGAGTTTGAGTCATTTCAACGGTCCACAAAGTTGTACATCATATCACTTCTTATCAAACACTTTGCCGTCATTAATCTCTGTCACTGTCTTTGTACTCATTACTGGAAAATCCCTACCAGATACATATTACTTTAAAGAAGGCAGGGAGTATTACAACACTTGTAGCTATTAAGGAAAAGGGAAGGCCTCCACCTAATCTGTTCTTTTTATGAATGTCTGCAATACACTCTCAATACACTCTCAATATGTGTGCAATAAAAATAAAGTTCACACTGAAACAACTCATTTTTTTTTTGATGCCAAAAGCCTTTAGTGCCTGTTTCTTTTTGGTAACACAGAAGAGCACTCCATACAAAAGTAATTTGGATCCTTGTTTTTTCACGATGACATCAGAATCAGAATCAGAATCAGAATCCGGTTTATTGCCAAGTAAGTATTCACTTACGAGGAATTTGTTTTGGTGCGTGGGTGCCAACAAGAGCAATATATACAGAAAAATAAAAAAGATTAAATAAAACCAAAAGAGAAAATATACAATAATAATAAAAAGAAGAAGAAGAGCTGTATGTGGATGAAATCCAAATGCATATGTGAGAAATGTAAAGAAGAACAGCAGGAACATGTGATGAGGATGCAGAAAAGGTTAAATGTAAAATGTGTTCTTTATTATCCAAATTTAAATTACAGCCATAGTTAAACATTATCAGCAGCAAGCAGTAGGGGAAAGCGAGAGATAAATAACGGAGATCAGAGAGCGGGGACATAAATTGTGTCAGATTTGTTAAGTGGCAGCTATAACTCACACAGACAGCCACATGATCGCTTATCATAGACGTGTAAAATACACAGCCGACATATGGTACCTCTATCACTGACAGCTGGCTGTCCACAGGAGGGCTGGATTTATAAGACCTGTCAGAGTCTCATTAAGAAAATCTGGCTGCCTCCAGCTACTGTATCACTCAAAATAACTTTGGTTTTTCAATTTAATGGTTTTATCTATAGTATCTTCCTCGACTTACTTCTGAACCCCTTGCCGGCTTTCCACCTTGCTGATCACTTTGATATCTCGTCCGTGCGCCCCCAGAACTCGCCGGACATCTTTGACATCCTGGGCAGAGCGGATGAAGCTGGCGAACACCATGTCCACGCCCTGGGCCACCCCAAACCTCAGGTCAGCCTCGTCTTGCTCGCTGACCGCCTGCATGCCGATCAGGTCGCTGCCGGGGAGATTAACGCCTTTACGACTGCAGAGCACCCCACCGGCCTCCACCACCGTATCCACCCAGTCAGAGCCTGCAGAGGAGGAGGAGTTGAGGAGGTCAGTGAAATCACACTCAAATCCTGAATTGAGGATGGCCAAAACTACATTTCTTTGCAAAGATTGCGTTCACACAGGAGTCTTAACTCTAGCGGATCAATTCAAAAGAGAAAACATTTACTAAATTAGAAGAAATGTTTTGTCTTGCAGGAGATAATGCAGCTTAAGGGAAATATCAGAGATCCAAATGAAAATGATGCATTTACTTCAGGAATGCACTTCAGTTTAGACTTACTGGAGGAAGAAGTGTATCTGGGATTTCTCAAGTTATAACCCTAGACTTTATATACTAGGTGACCCACTAGCTATAATGGACTGTAGAGCTTCAGATATGATCCAGACTACATTACTTCTATAATGGTGGGCAAGCAGATTTTGCTAAGGGGCTGAAAGACTCCAAGGGAACCATCTTTTCATGAATAGCTTATTCTGTCATGCAAGGCGGCCTCGTTTGAAAATATTCTTATTCAAATTAGAACTGATCATTATGTGGTGTGGCCTTTTGTACATTATTGCTATGAATTGATGTATTACAGCTACACAACAGAACAAAGGACAAGTAGGACTTTGTATAGACATTGAGTAAAGACTAAATGAGAAGTAGAATATAATAATGGCAGACAGGAATCTTAATATTTGTGTATGCAGGTATATAGGCACGTTGTATGTTTGTATCTGTGTGTGTACAATATGTGCATGTATGCGTATGTGTCTGCAGATGTATACATGTATATGATTACGTGGATTTGTCTTTTTTTCTTTCTTGTTTTCTTTTTTCTGTATAATGTTGTTTTCTCTATGACATTATTTCTATGTATTTACATTGCAAAATTAATCAAATATGTCATAAAAAAAGAATATTAGAGTCAAGAAAGTTAGAACGAAGTAGCATTTCACTGCATCAGCAATAAAAGAATGTCACATTACTACTTTGCTGGCGCTCTGGGTTTGTTAAAGTCAACCCAATGTGGATTACCTGTTTCTAGTACTTTGAGTCCAATGAGGCCGTCATCAATGTAGATCTTGCCTCCCTTCTTGAGGACTTTGGGCAGGTTGGGATAGTCCACCCAGATAATCTTCCCGTCTGTCTTGTCTTTGTCACTCTCCGCTGTCACCACACGGACATGGCTGCCCTTTTCCAGCTCCACCTCTTCCTCCACTTTCTATACAAAGACACACACACACACACACACACACACACAAGTGGAGAGAAAGTAACGCTGCCTTCAAGTAAAAAAACATTATCACCTCTTTACCATCGACACGTTTTTAAAAAGCAATGTGCACTTGAGGGACAACTAATGACTTAATTAAGTCTACACACAGGCATAAAACCTGTCACATATTGTTAACCACGAGTAAGAAGAACCTACAAACTCAGAAATGTGTTGAGCTATTATTCTAAAAAAAGATATTCTCAAATAACATGTAAGAATTACAACCCTCCAGGTTCTGTATACCTCTGTCTGTTGGTTGGCGGAAAACAAGAAATATGAAATATTTAGCTTCTCGTCCAGAAGGAGTATCTTCCTGTTTGCTGTTGCACAACCTGCGCAGCTGAAACCTGCTGAATCCAACTCCACACGCTGTCTACACTTATGAGTGTTTTATTTAAAGGCCTGCGGAGCTTCAACAAGCCCGTGTGCTTTATGATATGCTTGTGGCTGAACAGCTCTGGTAATTCACATCAGTGCCAGTGATGATGATAATGTGACATGACTTCAACTGTACGGGGTTATAATTGTCCCACAAATATGTCCACTGCTTTATACCAATCATTTGTTCAGTTGTTCTACTGTGGTTGTCCAACGTTCGGGTTAAAAAACTAATTTTTTAGGGATTTTGTTTGAAAGTGAGTTTCATCTACCTATCAACATTGTTCCTGTTAATAAAAAAATAATACTAATTGGTAAGAATATAATATAAAGATAACATATCATTTAAACAACATACAATTATGAATAGCACGTGTGAGTAACTGTTTTATCTTCCTATTCAGTTACTACACAGATTTTAGAAGAGACACAACAGGCAAGAATCAGTGTGCAGATCGCACGTCATGCCGAGCATTTTCTAAGCTAATCAAGGCATAAAGAGGTTTCCAACAGCTTGGAGTTATTTGTTCAGTAAAGCAGACAGCATGCAACAGCAACACAAAGAACAGCACGATAAGATGGTGAAAAAGCATTTGAGAACACAGTCTGGTGTTGTTTGGCCCCCCCAAAAAAAGAAAAGTGGGAAGCAACCTGTAAAAAATGAGGATGATACAAAGCAGTCGGCATATTATCAGCACCTCTTACAGCTGACTGAATGTGACTGGTTGATTAGGTTTAGACTGTTTGACAGTTGAAGCATAACATGTTTACCCCCTTCACTAATCCAGTGCGGATCTCTGGACCCTTCGTGTCCAAGGCGATGGCAACCGGCCGATAATACAAGGGATCAGAGGTTATCGTCTCCACAGCCTCTCTGATGTTTTTGATGGTTTCACCGTGATACTGATAGACAGAGAATCAATACATGACTGAAGGCAGGCCGAAACATGTGTGTATAAACACTGTAATTCTGAGAGATATTACTCAGAGAAGAGTAGTGCACAGACTTCATGTGAGCCATGAGAGAAGTTTAGACGAGCAATATTCAGTCCCGCCTTGATCATCTCTTGGAGTTTGGGGATCGACCGTGATGCAGGACCTGAAAAAAACAGAAAGACGGGAAAGAACGTTTTACATTAAAGTTGAATTGACAACTTTGACTAGAGTTTCTCGACACTGACTCCAGCTTCTCAAATGTGACAATTTGCAGTTTTTCTGTGTTTTCCTTGATAGTAAACTGAAAACCTCTGGGTTTTTGGCATGTTGACAAGACAAAAGAAGTCATTTGAATATGTCAACATGTTCTGGAAAATTGTGATTGGCCTTTTTTCACTATTTCCTGATGTTTTCCATGAAAATAACTCGGAGATTAATCAATGATGAACATGGTCGTTAATCTATATTGATCTATCCACCTGTTACTTCATCACTTTA
The DNA here is from genome assembly GCA_036024295.1 of Nannoperca obscura. Taxonomy (NCBI): domain Eukaryota; kingdom Metazoa; phylum Chordata; class Actinopteri; order Centrarchiformes; family Percichthyidae; genus Nannoperca; species Nannoperca obscura. Next base: position 12,115 of record JAVQJL010102655.1, read on the forward strand.
TACATAAGCCCTTCAGTGAGCAGTAAATAAACACACCTGCCTTTGAGGGGAATCAAAGGTGACATCTAGAGAGTCAAAGCTCTGGAAGGCAATTTGAATTTAGCATTTCCTTTTAATTACTTTCTCCTTTTTTTCCATGGGCAGAAGAAGAAGAGAGAGAGCTCCACAGTGCCACAGCCAAGAATCAAACCCTGCCAGCTCGCAGAAGGCCACCCAGCACCCAGGAGCTGGCTGTCTAACAGACTGCCAGCGATGACACACGACCGTTGCCAGAAAACAAACTTGAAACTGAGACTCACTGTCTGCGACCGGTTGTCACACTCACCAATGGTGCAGATTATGCTTGTGTTGCGCGCTGTGATTGGCTCCTGGTCGATGTCCAGCAGACAGAGATGCTCCAGGAAAGTGTCAGCCATGCTGGCGTCCAGCTGCTGGCGCTGGATGAAAGAGTCCGGCAGTGTCATCGCCTCTGAGTAGCGCCTGATGTGAGCTGTAGTCACAGAGAAATGTTGTCAGCGGGGTGAAAACTCCACTGCCAACTCCACCTGCGAATACAAATGAACTAAACACCTCAAACAGAAAAAAAGTGTGTGATTTCTGTGTTAATTATGAACAAGAACAACAACACTTCTGGTTTGTGTTTACACTGAAAAGCGAAGATAAAAATAGCACAACGGGTTTTGAATGTACAGTCAGAGCAGTGGAAACATATAGAGTATGTATATAGTGACCTGAAATGAACAGCAGTGTGGAGGAGTCATGAAGATTTACTGACATTCAGCTGTCACACGAGGCGGTAATATGAAAACAAAACACTGCAGTTTGGCCAATCTTCTTTGACAAGCAAGAGAAAGGCATTTGAAAACAGGAAGGAAGGCTGATTTTCAAAGAAAATACTAACTGTTCTGCACACCAGAAATCCTTTAATTCAAAGAAGACTGGGTATTAGACAGCTGGAGGAAGACATGTCCTTATTTAACATAAAATATGATCTCCCTAGACGGAATTAAAGTAAACTGAGATGTCTTACATTCTCAGACGAGAAACTCAAACTGAAAGTAGACTGGCTTGGTTGCATTTTTGTTACACGTTCTTCTGAAAGTGCAACTAATCCTCGATGAGCAACGAACAGATGAGAGTGTGAACAGCAGCAGTTCTAGTATGATGCGAATTGTTTAAGTAACATTTGTTAAATCTGCATGAATTGATGTTTAGCTAAACAAGTTATGACACAACATTGGCATTATATTTGGTCATGAAACTGTTTCATAACAGTCTGTAATGCCTTTCAACGCCCTATTCCAGTGACACCACTGCTGCTGCGTGACACCTGAGTGTAAACACTAAATGGAGCCCATATATCTTTCATGCAAAAGCACTGTGGTACCTATGCTCACAGCTCGGAGCTAGTACATTTTAGGGTTGTCACAGTCAGTCAAGCCTGTAATTTCTGCCACCACTAGGGAGGAGAGAGCAAAGAGCAGAGGGGATGAGGACGAGAGGAGAGCCTGAAAGACAAGGTCGCAACAGGAGTGAAGAGGTAAGGGTGAAGATGAGAGAGGGGAGGGGAAGGAGATTGGAGGGGGAGGTGAAGAGAGGAGGAATCTGACAAGGAAGATTTCTATACATCTGTAATGGGGAAAAAAAGAAAACCTCAAATATTTGTTACATTTTTGTTGTTAATTTGCATTTGCTGTCATAGTGGTAAGACCTTGTTAACCAACATCTTTTAACAAGTGTTGTGTTTGAAACGTGTGGCATAAATTAAAGCCCTCTGTGGTGAATGGACAGAAACAGAGAAGCTTCAAGTCTATGCAGGATAGTGTGAACATGCACAGCTCCTCCATCATGTGGACTCAGAAGCTGTCACTGTTTTCTCTCTCCTTCTCTTTGTGTCTTTTTCTCTGCACCTCCCTGTGACCCAGTTCTGCCGCACCGCTGCACACATCATTACGTATCCCACTGAGATCCTCCTCTGACACATCCCATAGTGTACACACACACACACACACACACACACACACACACACACACACACACACATGCATACAACCAGGCACCTGTTACTGGGAAGCTGACTATAAATACTCATCATTGGCAGACATGACCTACAGGTCAAAGATAGTTGGAAAACATCAGCAGGTGATGAGTGTGGCCTGTTTGCAGAGGGTGACATTCCCGCATTATGGCAGGTCATCCTGTATGTGTGCAATCGATCAGTGAAAAAATGTTTGTCCAACTACGACTCTACACTAAAGTTCAAAAGCATCTGACAAAAAAAATCCACATTATGGGACCAACAAGTTAAAAAGGGGTGAGTGACTCGTGTATATGATGGAATGACTCAATGTTGTATAATCACAGATATTGGAAAATGACAAATGATCAGCCACTAGACTAAGATACTCCTAATTAACCACATACAAAGTCCTTGTCATTGTAGTTGAATTTAGCAATGAATGCAAACACTAAAGGGTCGTCTTGCCAAAGATGTATGATAATGTACAAAACCTGTTATAACTCTGCACCCACAATACAAAAGGAATTCACTGGTCCACTTACCCATTTTGACAAAACCATAAAATATTGTATACGATCCACTTCACAGCTCCTCCTCCTCTCTTGGTTTATTTTATTCAGCGTTTTTATTCAGTAATTTCCTCCTCTGGCTTTATCCTAGTCTGTGCTCAGGTTGTGCACTCGTCATTCTCTAAGTCTACTGGCACCTGAACAATCCTAGTTTTCTGTCACCCTCTGACCCCTCGGCTCACCTCTCCTCTCTCCTCCCACTCACACCATTTGGAGTGAGGCCACAGCTTGCAACAGACGGAGTGGCTCAACCTGACTGGGCCAAAAAATATGCTAAAAATGGAAAAACTTGATGTCAGTAGCCCAGTGGTGACACTAAACTACCAGGGTGGACTACAGTACAAAGTGATACCTGTCTATTTGCTGCATCACTGCAGATTATATAATCCTAGCCATGAGTTTGACCCACTATCAAACTCAAACCAGACACAGAATAACTAATGTGCAATACTTTCCACATGATTGTATATTGTGCTGAAGTGATTAGTAAAAATAATCAACAACAATTTTCAGGGGGTTTCTAAAAACATATCTTTTTATTTTACTGTTCTCATTTGTCATTCGTAAACACACTATTTTCTATTAATTGTTAATACATAGTTAGCTGATGCTTTATAAGTCAGTTAAAGAACAACTTTTGGGCTGCCAGATTGTGAAAACACTCTCGACTGTTTAGTCATTATTAAAAGGTTTCTTACTTTTTTAAAGGCCAAATGCAACAGCAAATCACCTGTAATTATGAATGTTAATAATTCAGAAATAAATGGCTCCTCCTCAAGTCAACACTTTTAAATGTCAATGAGTAATTAATAAGTTTGCCTGAGGTCAAACAGTCCACTGGAGGAATTCTCAAGATGACCGAAAGAGCTAAACAGCATTTAATAATGCCACAACCTGGCAACCCAAACGTATAGTTTATAAAGGGCTTACAACTGATCTATAAAGTATTAGTAAATGATTTATTAAACATGATTTATAACCCATTATTTAAAGGTTGACTTATCAGAAAGTGGCATCTTTCTGGAATATATTATCAAAATGAGTTTATTGCGGATTTAGCTTGAGGTCCCTGATGTCAGAGTTTCTGAACCTTTGGAAAAGTCTGTATAGTTACTAATTTGCTGTCCTCCGCGTTGTGCTATTTTATTGGAAAACACATAAACCACCTCCTGTGTTGGAGAAGTGTGGACTGGTAAGCGCTGATGTTATAAAAGTGTCAGATTCTGACAAAAAGAAGTGACACATACAGATGAGGAGTCTTCCACTGGCTGCAACACAGTTTACTCAAAGTGTCTTTGTGGTGTCTGGAAGGAGTGCGTGGAGCTGCAGAGTTGGATCTATGCACAGTCACGGACAGAGGGGGTGAATCGTTAGCCAGAGGACAAACAGACCTTTGCTCCTGTGCTGACTGGAGAACATGTACCCTGTGCTGCACCCACCGAGTGTGATATAGTAGCACGGCACACAATTACCAGACTGGAGTATCAAAGTGCAACAATATGATATCCCACTTAACAAAGTATGTGAAATTACAAAATACAGTGTTCGAGTAGCAGAAGGCCAATTAGTAATAAAACGTTCCCCATTTTATGAAGCGCATCGGCGAACAATTGAGAAAAGGAAAGTGATCAATATATGGCGATAGGAATAAACAGCAGGAAACCAATCTGACAGAAAAACGGCGTGACTGATACGACAGGGAACAGAAACACGACACCATGCGCACAGTCACGGTTTGAAGTAAGGTGTTAAAGTTTAGATCTTCAGAAAAGGAAACCACCAACCTGTTGGGTGTGTGAAGCGGGCCCGAGACTGTTTGGTGGTGGGCAGGGCAGGGACGTGCGCGACAAATGCAAATGAATGGGTTGGCGTGGGTTTTAGCGCCATCTGGTGGACAGCAGCGGTGACGCTTTGCCACAATGAAGACAACGGGAGCAGGACAAGTATTCTTTATTCGTCAGCACTGCGAATGCAAAGTGTATGAGGATGCAAAAAGAGCTCGGTGCAAGCTTCAGTGACTGTCTTCAGGTTGTTATGTTGGGAAACATGACTCTCTTCTGTGTGTATGTGTGTGTGTGTGTGGTTGTGTGTGTGTGTGTGTGTGTGTGTGTGTGTGTGTGCATGTCAGAGTTTGCTGAAAGTGATCCTTGGCGGAGTCTCAGGCTGGAGGATGAGGGTGCATATGGTTCTGATGTCCTCCGAGGACGGCACGCTGAGATGGAAGCTCAGCAGGATCTAGACAAAGAGGGATGTTAAGCAGGATCACAGTTATGATTTACCCAGCAGCAGTGGCGGAAATTATCTAAGTACATTCACTCAAGTGCTGTATTTTGTGAGTGTTTTATGTTTTAAGTGAGTATTTTATGTCACCTGATACTTTTACGCTATAATTCAAAGTGAACCGTTGTACTTTTTACTTCACTACATGTATTTGACAGCTGAAGTTACTAGTTACTTTACAGATTTAAAACGTACATTACCAAACGTAGCGTAATATTTCTAAAATACAACACACTGTTTAAGATTAAACCAGTGGTTTCCAGTATTTTTGGCTTGTGACCCCTTTACAATAAAACCGTCTTGCCGGGGCTCCTTGTCACATTTCTATGAGTTGTTCCACCAAAAATATATTTTCCCTCTAAATGTCTCACACGGTTTCATTTGAATAAAACCAGATATTACAGAACTACAGAAAAAAGAATACACATTTGTAAGGCAGAACTTGAAGGCAGGGACCTGACCCCTAGTCTGGTAACCACTGGATTAAACTACCGTACTGTCTATACAACTGTTAGAATGAGCTCCACCTCAACTAACTGGAACAGTGAAATGCTGCCAATGCATTCAGGCATCAGTATTAATAATGCAGGACTTTTTTACATTGTGGCAGTGGCACTTTTACTTAAGTAAATGATCTGAGTAGTTCTTCAAGCACTGCTCAGCAGACACTGGTAAACGGATCAAATCTTCTCTCCAACTCTCTTCTTTGCTCTTGCATCACATATTTTCTCTTTTCTGACCTCCCTCGTTCTCTTGTCCGCTATCACTCACGTGCATGAGCAAGAGCTGCATCTCGTTCTCAGCGATCCTCCTCCCGACACACTGCCTCGCCCCGAACCCGAACGCCAGGGAGCGAAACCCGGTCCCCTCTCCTGTTTGGCCTTCCTCTCTGCTGCTGCCCCACCGGCCGGGGTCAAAGTCTTTTGGGCTCTCGAACACCTTTGCACTCCTTCCCAGGGGGTAAAGACAGACCTGGACCATCGTCTGAGGGGCGAGTTGATGGCCGTCAAACACACTGAAGTCAGCCGGGGCGCTGAACGTACCTGAACGTGTTTGTGTGCAGATGTGAGTATTTACTCACCCCAGCAGGTACGTGGTAATTCTGAAGAACGATATCTTTGATTGGATAGCGCTGCACAGTTGTTCCCACCGGATACAACCTGACACAAACCAAAACAACACCAAACACTCACACACAAACAGACTCATGTTTTCTCTAATTTACCTTCGACTCACTCTCAACACAAACTCAGGATTACTAGTAATGGATTCTCATCTCAGGTATGTGAGGGGTGCACCTGTTGATGAAAAGACTTGTGATGGAAACAGGCTCTCACACAGCTGTTCTCAAGCTCACAACACGATTTGGGTTTTTATAACGATGCTCTATTGATCTGAAGGAGAAATGCATTTTTTCTCCCCTCACATCCATCATCTCAGCTGGGGCTGGTTTTCATGGCCACGGTGACGGTTTTGTTTCAGGTCAAAGAAAAGTGGCAGGTGTTGCAGCTTCATGTCACGTGTCAGCTAGTTGTTAGTAATCGGATTTATTGCACGTTTGTTTGGGAATTTGCACCACTAAAGCGCAATATCAGCTGTATCCTGCATTACTGTGTAATCTTTTGGTCCAATCATGTTGAAGAGTCAAAATGTACTTTTAAAATGTTAATTATTTTAAACAGGAAAATTCATTCTTGGCTTTGAAAATCAAAAACAAAGTAAATATTATACTGAGATCAACAGATCCGTCTCCATGACAACTAAGTAAACTCCATCCACTGATAAAGATGGCTGAAAGCTCAGGAAAAAGCTGGGATTGTTTTGTTAAATTAATTTATATTTTAGTTTATGTTGTGCTTATATTTCTAAATAAAGTTATGTCTAATTAAATTGCCACTAAAAGAAAAAGATTTTCAGGCATCCAATCAGTGGGTGTGTGTACACACATACGTAACAATAAGCCAGCATGTGATTTCATGAAGATGCCATCCACAGTGCAGCATACTAGATGGGAAACAGGGTACAGAAGTGTGTGTGTGTAGGTGGTCAACAGATAAAAGTTTTCCAGGGGCCCATAAATTAGCCAATCAGGCCATACACTTGAGTTTTATGTACCTGAGAATCTCCTTGATTGTGCCTTTCAGTAGTGGCGCCCCCTGCAGGGCTTTCTGAGGGTCACCACCAGCCTGTGCCCAAGACGCCTTCACCTGCTGCCTCACCTTCTCCTGCACCTCCGGGTTACGGCCCAGCTCAAACAGAGCAAACTGCAGGGGCACCGCTGTCTGCAGAGAGAGGATGGGATGAGAGGTGACATGGAATTAGTTAGCGTGAGGTATACAAAAGCAGCCCAAAGACTACAAACACACACACATACACACACAGACACACACACACACACACACACACACACACACACACACCGTGTCAACCCCTCCAGCCATCAGCTCAGTGATGTTGGCTTTGATGAGGTCCAAAGATAGCTGCCCTTTCTCCATGAGTTGGCCCAGGACCCCAGTGTACTGGCCTCCAGCTGCTCCAGCCTGAGACCTGAGACCCTGGGAGGAAGACAGGCGCTGGTACGCCCTCTGGATCCTTGACTCCGCTGGAAGAAGACCAGGAGAGGGTGACAGAGATGGGAGTAGTAAAGGAGAATATTGAAATAGATTGAAGAGAGTAAGATTAATTCATCCATTATTTCCTGCCTTTGTAGTCCAATGAATGCTGGTAGCTCTTCCTACCGTGGCTGAAGATGTGGTCCCATGCACTGGCGTGCTGGGTCCACAGGGGAGCGCCGATGCGGCGCAGCAGGTGAGGGGGCAGATAGAGGAGAGGAGGGGTGGTTGCCAGCATTTGCTCCACAGCCCAGATGAACTTCTGGGACTCCAGGGAGGGAGACGAGGAGAAGAGGCCAATACGCTCCCCGTAGATCACATGGCAACTGGCTACGGGGGGATGGAGGGTTGACATGTTTTAATGTGAGCAAACAAACACTCAAAAACTGTAAAAATGATGAGGCCAAACAAGTAACTAAAGGCTTTACTGAATAATGAACTTCAGGTTGACAGTTTTTTAAACAGATTACAAACCGAGTACATCGTCTCGGAGGAACTGTCTCTCCTCCACCAGACATCCATCACCTACCAGACATGCTTGTGTTATATTAACTACACATCACTGGCTGGAATAGAGTTTCATGCTGGTCTATTCCTACGCCAGCTTAGCACCTGGCTTCATGTGCTGTGGTCCATTGAGAGCAGACTAGCATGACTCCAAGTCATCAGCTCTCCCCCTTCACTCTCACGCACACACACACACACATACACAGATGCATACAAGTGTACAGCACACCGAGTCACATTAGCATTCACACTTGTGAATGTGGCATGTTGCAGATAGGCACATGAAAGGAGCAAGAGCTGCTGGAAGAATGCTGGAGCTTTGATCATCTTTGTTGGTGTTTCTATTTTTAAGGGTGCGTGTTCTCCTTGACCTCCTACACCTATAATATGTTAACGGCAGATACGCCTTGGCTTAAAATAAGGTTTGGCTCTCGTACGAGGTGAGAATATTTCAAATTGAAAACAGAAAGAGCAGAACCAGTGAAATATTAGGAGGGGGGAAAGGTGATGCTCCTGCAGATTGTATAATGCCTCTGACGTGAGACTCTGTCACAGCCTACGTCAGCATTTGTGACTCAACGCAAAGAGCTGATTAAGGAGAATGAAAGCCTGTCAAATGAAGGAGGTGACATTAATCCATACCATCTCCTCCCCCAAGACTTTAAGGTCGATCACTGCTGGATGAAAAGGAGACATTACACTCCTTTGACACCTCTCTACACTTAACTCACTTTTCATAGAAAAAGATCTAGGATGTTGTGGCCTCGGTGTAAATGAAACAGGCCTTCGTGTGCACTTCGACTGTGCAGTCACACACAAGAAACCACGGGTCACAAATCACTGGGCATGATGACCTCTGACCTTCCAGTGCGAAGCGGAAGAGGTCAGGACTGGGATCCATGGTCAGACTGCGTTTCCCCTCCTCGCCTCTCCCCTCCCTCTCCACTCTCGCCCGCAGCATTCGACAGAAATCCCCTGCCACCTCATCAAGCTGGGGTAGGAAGCGCTTCACAGCCGCACTCATCATCACCTCCTTGTTGAGCAGTAGACGGTCGGCTCGCCACTCCTCTCCGTTCCTGTGGAGGGAAGATTTAGTGTGAGGAATTAAAGTCGGCCCGTTTCAATACTGCTAAGTCATTGTGAAGCAAAAACACCGGGCTGGAAAGAAAACTAGAAAACCTCCTGATGCACACGTGCTGTTCCTTTACTTAACATCCAAGTAACACCTATGTTGTGTCATGGTCTGCTTCTCCTTAACCAGAACCCTAACAAAGCCCTAACCACAAACAAGTCAAAGGGGCACCACTTAGCCTGTGAACAGTTATTTTTTCTTCTGTGGCTCTGGAGATCTTTCTAAAGTCTGACCAAATAACCCTGATGAGATCATCACGCCTGCTTTACAACAAGTGGGGCATGAAGTTTGAGAGATGTGGGCAGGAGGGGTCATAATAACTGATGCTATTGGTGAATTATGGGAAGCGTAGGATCCAATGTTTTTGCAGCTTTACCTATATCAGGGACTAAACGTCGGGATATCGCTTCCAGACGTTTCTTTATCAAAAATGTCTTTTAAATCGTTTCAAATCTTATATGAGTTTCTTTCAACTTTATGGAAATGAAGTAGAAGTCTAGTGGGAGAAGACAGCAATGCGTGTGCCGAAAGCAACACGGGCTGCTTATTATTTTTAACTGGAATTGGCAGATTTTTCTACAAACAAAAACCATCAGAATCATTTGACAGATGCTACAATCACATTGATATTCTACACATGAAACCACAGCAACAAGAGTGTAGCTAAATACTTTCCACAACTGATTGAATGAGCCCATAAAACGAGCAAGATGATGATGGCACAAGTGATTACATGCTGGAGGTTACACATGGGGACAGTTGTTTCCATCACTTAAGGTGACATTGCAGGGGCTTACATCCATCCAATCATTCCCTGGAGTCCAAACCTTCATCATAACCACTGAACCAAGTTATAACCCAGAAATATAACGACTTCCCTTGAAATGACTTGTATTTTGTCTGTGAGTGCCCACAGTGTGAATGCTAAAGCAGATGTACATTTCCACAACATGAGTGATACACATGCATATACTCAGGTGAGGTACTGACTTGAGGAAGACTCCCTTGCTGTGCTGGCGAATCTCTCTGTGTGTTGCCCAGGGCTGCAGGGTCATCCGTCGGGGGTGCAGCCCCTCTGAGCGAAACAGCTCACCGACGTCAGCCGGCAACATGATGTTCACACTGCTTTGGGTGCCCACATGCTCCCTTCACACACACACACACACACACACACACACACACACACACACACACACACACACACACACACACACACAGAGGCTATGATGTAAACTCATACAACCTTGATGATCACCACTTCTCTTTAGAAACTCTTTACTCTCTTTATCAACCACACGAGGGGACCCACTACTCCCAACATCTCACTTCTTTTCACCCCTCTTTCTTCCTGCTACCTGTAGATGGGTCCGAGGGCGTTGAAGGTCCTCTCCATGTGCTTGTGGAGGTGACGGAAACGATCTTCTCTCCAGAACTTCACCAAGTTGACCCAGCCACTCCTCCCTGTGTGAGGGATCTCCTCAAAGCTCCGCACCCGTCCGTCCACACCCCTCTTTCTAACTCCTGCACCCTCAGCTCCTTTCCTCCCATCCAGCTTTCCATCTACCACCGTCCGTGCTGCAGACATACAACGAGCTCTTTGTGGTGTGAAACCACAAAGTAGGTTTCGGGACCCTCGGGTGCCATGTGTTCTGATACACACAGTCACTCGGATGTACAAGCTCCTCATGGTCCCAACGAGACGCGTCTGACGGTCTCATCCAGAGCTGTGACACTCCTCGTTGTCATTGTCGTCTCTACGAGACTGATGATTTCCCTCCACCTCTTATCCTTGAATGTGCTCTGTTGCACTGATGAACTGATAGCAGATGATGATTTATGGATGTGAAGATCACAGTTCAAGAGAATCACAACAGAGCCCAAATGTCAGGCTGATCCCAAACACACACACACACACACACACACACACACACACACACACACACACCACTTAAAGGCCAAAGCAGAGTGAGGCAGCTGGTCAAACATGTCTTTATTTCAAGCCAATCACAAAAAAAATTAAAAAGACCATGACTGTCCAGTTATTAGATTGTAGGGATTCTGCTTTCTGTTGTATAAAAACCTTTGATTAAGCAGCGTGACACCATTTATACACCAGTATCAACTCAATGGAAATAAGAAAGTCATCAAGAAACGAATAGCTTAAAACTCATAAACACAACAGATACAATTTGGCTCATACACACACGTTATACAGATCAGAAATTATTTACAAAACAATTTTATCAGTTAAACATACAAAACAAATATATTAAATGTTATGTCATTACTTGTGTGAATGAATGTGTGATGAAATGTGAATGTGTCGCCCTGAGGTTCCTTACTTGTGTATAGATCAAGGGATCTATATCATTTAGTGAGACATGACGGCCCTGTCGGAGGAAACTAGCTACAGTAGCTTCTAGATTATATCATATGTATTATTAAAAACTAATGAATAAGAACACATCAAAAGGATTATCTAAATGGGGTGAATATGTGATCAACCCTTTCACAGAAAATGTAAAAACCTCATTGTGACAGTGTATTGTGTGATTTTAAATGATTATTTATAATTACGTTGACCCCTAATATAACACCTCACTGGGATAAGAACAATGTGTTAACTTGAGTCATACTTTTATGAAAACAGATCATTATTACGCGTTATTGTAACATCAGTTAAACAAAATATAACAGGACTTGTGATGTAACGTTCACTGACTAGTGTATTATTATGTTTATTATCAGGAAATATTTCTTTTTTTCACAGGTTTGATCACATTCTCAACCCACTTAGATTAATATTTAGTTAATCCTTTATAAGATATTAAATTATCTGGCTGTCACACATTTTTATTGCTACAAAAAATAAGTACAAAAAGAAAGTCTGGTTTCATTGTGTGTAACAGGGATGATTGTACTGAGTTTGATGTAAGATGTTTAGCAGCAGTCACGTATGATGAAGGTATTTCCTCTGCACCTCTTTGAACAACTAACACAATCAGAAGGCGGTGTACTGATCGTCCCTGTGATCACATATTGATCACATGACTTTACAAGTGGCTCCACTTGCTCGTGCAGGAGTGGACGTCTTTCTGTGTTTCCTCCCTGGGAGCGCCGGCGTGCCGAAGTTGAGGCCTTGAAAGGCGCTCAGCAGGTTGAAGCCGTTGTCCTTGGTTTTAGGATGAATGATCTTCGACAGCTCGCGGGGGAGCGACACTTTCCCTCCAACAGACCTCAGGTGGTTCATGTCCTTGGAGTTCTAATCATGAAGGGAAAACAGAAGAAGAAGAAGAAGAAGAAGAAGAAGAAGAAGAGGGTTTAAAGGCTGAACATGAGCCAAAAAACAAGAACTTGATTACCTCTGTATTCGTCGACATTACTCATGCCCGTGCTACGCCAACATACAGTATTTTGGTGAAAATGGCATTACATTGTCAGGAGTTTCAAGTTGATATGTGCATAAGTTATGTAGGTTTGTTTGAAATCTATTCAAAAATGAGGGGAATTAACTTTTTAACAGGAAATGAACACAATAAGCTGCTTCACAAGAACAGTGAGACACTTTTTATCTTTTCGAAACAGATGAAAAAACTTTTTCAGGGTCAGTCAACAAAATTGGATGTTCTGCAGTAAATAGTGGAAAATCAATGTACGGAAAAGTTTCTTTTCTCGTTCTATTACAAACATAAACACAGACCTCAGACAGCTGATATTTCCTCCTGAAGTGAGACCTCATGGCTGCTCGCTCGGCGTTCTTCTGAGTGTTCATTGCTTCCCGCAGCTTTCTGTAAACACAGCACACAATAAACAAATACACCTGACATACTGCAGACAGAATTTAATCAAAGCAACGTCTCCGCTGCAGCACAGGTGACTTTAATCAACTTAATCCATTTTAGCTGCCTTCTCTAATGAAAGCAAATGAAAGCAGCTACAGACAGTGCCGTTATACAAATGTCACATTTAACAACAACGTGAATTCAAAGCACGTGTTGGTGTTACTGCCAGGTGTGGACAAGTTACAGTCATACAGGTGAGTTCGACAGCATTTCTTCCGCAGATTGAAACTTAATTTCACATGCAAAGAGTCCGTTTTTCCATTTTCACCTGGGAATTATGAAAATCAGCTTTGTCCAAAAACGCACATGTCCTGTGAATCTGTGTTTTCTTCAATAAAGAGTATCTAAGTACATTTACTCAAGTACTGTACTTAATGTACAATTTTAAGATACATTTTACTTTCATGCTACATTTCAGAGGGAATTGTTGTACTTTTTATTAATTTACATTTACATACATTTATCTGACAGATATAGTTGCAAGTCACTTTACATACAAAACATATAGTTATCTCATAAAACATGATGCATTGTTATGATGAAACTCCCTAACAGTAAGCAGAATTCTCTTCATCTTGCCCAAATGCATAATAATATTATATATATGAATAATATAATACTAGAACACTCACAGGGAGCATTTTTTCTGCATTGAGTACTTTTACTTTTGATACTTCAAATACATTTATCTAATAATACTTTTACTTAAATAATATTTTTAATGCAGGGCTTCTACTTGATGAAGTATTTGCGTGGTGTGATGTTGTTACTTTTGGTTTACTCTGAATACTTCCTCCACCACGTTTCTACATTATGGGTCCACTTGCCTCTCCTTCTCCAGGTCTGCCTGGTACGAACAGACGACTGATGGGTTTTTGTGGTGTGCCGTTCGGAGAGGAGGGGTCCTCCCCAACCTGCTGCATCCTCCTCTTCCTCCCCCACCTCTGCCCCTCTTGTTCCTGCGTTTGGCACACAACTTCCTCTCCTTCACCCTCGACACGCAGCTTGTCAGCTTTCTGATCGGCGTCCTCAGCGACTTTTTTACTCTCACCACAGACTCCATGATGAACCAGAGGCCGAAGCACTACTTCTTTGACAGACGATGTGTGAATATAGAAAGGCTTTCTCCTTTGCTCATGTTGTGTTGCTCTGACAGGACAAACCCGGGACACACACGGTCTCACAATAACTCAGGTTGAGACAAGCCAAGGACAAGGACGGCAGTCAGACAAGGCTCAGACACGCAGACTCAGTAATCACACTCTCTCTCGCACATACCTGCTTACAAAGATTACAGATGCAGATGAAGTGTCATCTAGAGGGAAGAGAAGAGAACGATGGAAACCACATAAGAACAAAAAGTAACAAATATCAGACTCAAACATAGCAGACAGGTAATTTTTCAGGCCACTTGTTACTATTCATCCACACACTTTAAAGATTAATTAAGGTATTTTTAAACCTGGGCCCTATATCTTACACATTTGGGGGTTTAAATGACTGATGGGAACAAAGAGGTTGTTCCAGTAGATCGCCTCAGCTGTGCTTGTTTTTGACAAGGACAGACTCAGACTGTTATTCTAAGTGACAACATTATGGAACGGATCCCTGCAGAGATGGACCTATTTCGTTAAAGAGTAAGATACTTTTTGTTTAAACAGAAACAGACGTCTGGCTCAAGAAGTCTCGCTCTGAAATCTCACGAGAGGTGAGTTGTGGCAGGAAGATGACCGTGTTTCTGGTTAAACAAAAGCACGCGTTTAGTACCTATTAGTTATTTAGACTGCAAATATGTTTTTAAAATGATTAATATGGCCCAGGTTTAAACATACCAGAATAACCCTTTAGCTTGGTTCAGCATGTTCATGTTCACAGTTTTCTTACCTTTGCTCACAGCATAAAATCCTGATGATGCTTCAGCCAGATGGCCTCCAACGCAACTAGACCTCAAAGCTCCAGTAAAAATCACAGAAAAGTAGAGGAAGAAACAACAGAAGAGGCTCCAGAAGAAAGATAAAATGGTTGTTTGCTGGTCCAAGTTTCAGCTTCTGTTTCTCCTGCTTCCGTCCTTCAGACTCACTTCACTCTTCTAACAACCCAAACTCTCCTATACAGATTACTACTTAAAGGACTTAATGAGGGGAATCTCGTTAGCCGTGGCAGGGGATGCACACAGTGACTCACGTGTTTGTGATGAAGATTAATAGCTGACGCTAGCTGGTGTCATGTTGAGTGACACATGCATTCGGGCCTAACATTAGTCTCATGCAACTCAGATTTCTGTCGAAATATAACGTCTTTTCACTTCCTCCCATGAACATAATTAGTATTCAGTTCACTGGATATTCAGAGTTGAGCACAGATTTGGTGAGAGGAAAAGAAACAAGGAGACGCCTGGATGGTGATTCCTCCATCCAAACAAAAACAATGTCACTGCTTAGGCTTGGTTAAAGCTGCACAGGATGTTTTATTCTTATTCTACACTTCTGAAACAAATGCTAGAAGTGTTCACAACAACCTTTTTGAGTTGTTGTGAATAAATAATGAGGGAAATAAGAGCTTACCTGATTTTGTGCTACAACTACTGCAGGTGTAAGAAGAAAGTCTACATGCACACACACACACACACACAATGGATCCGATATATTTTATTTAATTCAAAACTTGAAGAAGACATTAGAAATAAATAATAAAACTTTCTATTGCACGTTGAGCAAAATTCCCCGCAGGCGCTGTTTGAATATATCTATGTTATTTGCAATATAAATATACACTTGTGCTAATTTTGTTTTGTTGAGGAGACCTTGCAGATTTTTTATTCTTTTTACTCATCTTTCTCCTTCTTTATTCATAGGTTTTTCTTTTTTAATCATTACTGATGCAATTTTCTGCTACTTATCCATTGATTTTTGTTTCGTTTTGTCATTGATGTTTAAAAAATAGCTACAGTTTGTAGAATGTGTCTGTAATCACAGGGAGAAAATGATAAAAGAGTGAATGCTACAACATTACCCTCTGAGAATAACTTTACGCTGAGGCATTTATACGTACTATATCAATATAGTATTTGCTACAGCACTTCTCCTGATTTACCTCTGGCACATTTTCTATATTTGAATGTCTACCTACTCTAATGCCCTATTTGGCTTTAACATCACACACACACATACACACACACACACACACATCCCCCAAGCCCTTGTTTCCCTCCTATTCTTTCCCCCCTTCAGTCCAGACCACTTAGATTTCTGACAGTTGAGGAGCCTTTAATCCTTTAACGAGATCCCCACAGAAAGCCACACCTCCTCAAGCTCATGTTCAGTAACAGACCTGGGATCAGTTTATTCACCCAAGATGCAGGCGTTCACAACTGAAGGGAGGGAGGATGAGTTGGACCTGTTTTAGCAGTACCTCTCCCCAGCAGGTATAGATCAGATACAGGAAGAAGGATGAGAGCAATCTGAATATGTTCACAGTTTTTGCATCACGCAAAGAAATGCACGCTTTGTCAAATCCACTGGATTGTGTGTGTGTATGTGTGTGTGTGTGTGTGTGTGTGTATGTGTGTGTACCAAAGCTTTCATTCAAGCTCAGCAAAAAGAGCCACTTAAGAGATTCTCAGGTGGATCAGTGTCCAACACGTGAAAGGCAGTCACAGACACTAACACACACACACACACACAGTCTATGACACATGTTCTCATGCATGAACAATAAGCGTCACTTCTGCACAAAAAAGTATTAAATTTATATTAAAAATAATACATATACATCATAAGCATAATGAATAAAAATAATAAATAAAACCAATATGATCATTAAGGATACAAAATATGTAAAGACGAGACAGTGTTACAACAGTTAAATGTGAGTTAAGTCTGTTCACATACATACTAAGAGATATGGATTTACTTTTTTATTTTAGTATCTTCTCATTTACAGCTTAAATTACCTTTTGCATTTCCAAGATCACATATACACAACCTCCCACACAAACACACACATCTCAGAAACAAGAACTCATTCAGTCAAACACACACTGACAATGACCGTTTACACCTTGCACATTAACATGCATGGGTGATCCAATCACAAGAAATAGAGATTTTTTTTTACATGTTCAACACACATCTTGGGCGATCTGTGATGTTTAGATTTGGCTCCCATGCCCAGGTAAACCAGACTAGGCACGGGAAGCGCAATGCTGTCTCCCGCCGGTTGGAAACAACGATGTGTGAACAGACCACTTGTGATCAGATCACCCAAGACGCACGCTGATGTCACAGGTCCAAAAAGTCTCTCTCAGCTCTGCCAAGGCTGGAGAGGAAAACTGGCAAGCGCACACACTCGCTCAGCCTTGTGGCCGGGCTCTCTGCTGAGCTGCACTCAATCTAGATGCCGGAGGACGGCTGCGAGTGAATATTGTGGAGTGTGTGTGTGTGTGTGTGTTATGTGCACAGATAGACATTATTCTGGGCGATGATCAGAGAGGACCTCAATCAGAACATGACACTAAAAGAACAAAATTTATTAGTCATTCCATACAAAATCCATTACAAAAAAAACAATTATTGTCATAAAGTGACTGAGCATAAAACAAAAAAGATAATTTTAAAGGATCATACCCCTTAAGATTTTGTATCTGTATCATCTAAATAGAATTTTTTTTAATAGATTTATTTTAGCTTTTTGAAGCGGACTTGATCTATTTATATGTGAGGATCAGTCTTTAAAAGATCATACCCAGTGTTTTTGCACGTTTTAGTTCACTCACTCCCATTCATACATCTAACCATTTTGTAAACCACACTGCTGTGTTTTTTATATAAATAATTGTGTCCACTGTTCCAGACATCCATTGGCTTCCACTTGTTTGATACAAAAATATATTAGCAAACTGTTTAAACATGCTTGCCCTATTTAGTATAACTCAAGTATTTAATAATAGTTTTTTTTTATTATTATCAATAATAGTTTTTTTATGATGACAGTGCACTTTTTAAATCAATCAGTAATTAACTACATTATAATGCAACGTAATGTGGCCAAGTGGCCAAAAAATCAGTTACTGCATGTCACTGAAATTTGCTTCAAACATTGTGAATAAAACAGCACTGACTTGCTCTAACTAACTCTAATTATTTTGATTTTATTTCTTTCCCACTTACAAATCAAAACACTAAGTGAGTGCATGTACGCATGTTCCCTTCAAGTTACTTCTGTTATCCATTCATCTCGTTGGTGTCAAACAAATTGTGCTTTCTCGGCTGCTGTCAGCTGACATGACCCTCCTCAAACCTGCAGTTTCATCTGAGCCACCTGTCCAATGGCTCCTTCCACTGGGCTCATAAGGAATCCCACTCCAGACCACATCCATCCAAATCTTCACCTATTGTTCTTTACAATCGTTGTTGATTACCCCATAAAATCAAAACACCACAATGTTCTTCAGCTTTCCTATTGTGCACAAATATGTGTATTTCTTAATAACTCTTTAAGCCCCTCTTTCAAATGGTCTCTCCTGAACGAAATTGTTGTAAAGGATACACGATTTGTAGTTGAGAAACTAAAACTTGCAATCACACTGGTACGGCCCTCATAGGGTCATGTGGTTATTCAGGGTCATCTGCTCATATCACAGCTGTTCCTCCAGACTTGACTCCTTCCTGGATGATGGAGGGGCAGGAAGAAGGGGTGGCTCAGAGCAGAGGAAAGAGAAATGCGATTTGAGGGCTCGTACTCCAGCATTCTCTCCAAGAGATAAAAAAACTGGTGGTGCTCTGTCCCGTGTGATAACAAGTAATTCTGAAAAGCCAATAAGAAAGAAATGTGTTTAAGCGAGTTAATGTACTTGGTGTTTTGCTCGTGTTTGAAAGTTGGCTCCCGCCTCATCTCACCCTAAATGGTTTGCACTTGGCTTTCACATAGCGTCCGGCCTTGGAGCTTTCATTCCAGTCGAGACGCCCACGGTGGAAATATTTCTGCTTTCTGTGAAGAGTAAATTATGTTTTGTCAAATAAAGTCAGTTTGCATGTGTGATTGTCTGTAATTAACAATGTACAGGAGTGTTACCTGCTCCTTTGAATCATTCTCTGAGGAACTGGTCCCTGGATTCTCTCCATCATAGCAAGATGCTCTTTATTGTCATGAGTCTAAAAGTGAATACAGAAGCACAAGTGAAGACGATGTCAACAAGATCGTGCTGTAATCTTGCCAGAGGCTGAGCTGAAAACACACACACACACACACACACAGACACACGACCACAGGTCGGTGTGGCTGTTGCTAACTAGCTGAAAGATTTCTGAACACACCATTAGAATTTGGTTTTTCGTATGAAAACAGTTGAGATATAACATGACTTTCGAGGTGTCGGTAGGTTCTCAGACTCAGACAGAGTCATTCTAGCTCTTCCCTCTGCTTCCAGTCTTTATGCTAAGCTAAGCTAAGGGCTGCTGCCTGTAGCTTCACTGACTGACTAGAGAGTGGTATTGGCTGTAATTTTACCAGTATAAACACAAATGTGACCTGGTACAGTGTGAATCCTTCGTAGTATTCAAACAGGATGCAGCCGACACTCCATACATCACAAGGGTGACTCCAACCCAACTCTGTGGGAGAGAGAAGAGAGACAACGCCTTCAGACACAACTGAACAGGACTTAGAGATCCTGGTTACTCACTGGTCTAAATCAACATCTCTTACCCAGTATGACCTCTGGAGCCCGGTAGTGACGAGTAGAGATGACAACGGAGTGGTGTTCGTGGTCAAAGGTGGCGCTGCCAAAGTCAACAAGCCGCACTGTGGTGTCATGTACTCTCCTCTCATTGCACTTCTGAAAGGAGACAGAAAGTAAACAAGCCAACAGCTTAACTAGATGTACAGCACTTTATTTGAAAACGAAACTGAAAGTGAGCACATGAGTGTTGGTAATAATCCCCCAAACTATGCACACACAACTAAGGGAACATTTAGGTGTGCTAAGGGAACATTTTGCCAAATAAGAATCTACAGTAAGCAATATTTGGAAGTCTGGAAACAAACAAGATATGTAACATGTTAATTAGAGCCAAGCTAGCTTTCCCCCCCTGCCTGCAGTCTTTATGCTAAGCTAAGCTAAGCTAACATATTGTCGTACAGACATGAGTGGTATCAACCTTCTCATCTAACTGTAAGTAGATGTAAATAAGCATGTTTTCCTAAAATGTTGTACTTTTCTTTTAAGTAAAAAAGGAAAGTTGTATGAGTAATAACCAGGTGCCTCTTTTCTATTCCAGTTTGGCTAACCTGTGTGATTTTCTCACTGCCAAACTATGAAAATCAGACAATTAAAATAACAACAATAATGCCACACACTGTCCCAGCAAACACAACCTTGATACAAGTGTGTGCCTACAGTAGAAAGAGAACACGTGTTAGTAGCTACTGAATGTTTACAATTTCTGCTGAGCAAAATGTAAATCTAAATGGGCAGCCAACAACAATCTCCCTGACAGCATTATTCCATGTTTATTCAACATCCTAATTTTCTTTCACCCCTGAAGGTCCCAGCCGTCATGCCTGCAGTTATTTCTAACCTTCTCAGCGTTGTATATGAGGGAGTAGTCTGAGTTGACAAAGAGGATGTTCTCAGGTTTCAGGTCGGTGTGAGTCAGCTTGTTGTCATGGAGAACTGCAGTGGAGACAGGGGGGGGCAGATCAAAATGTATCAAGAGAGAGCCATCGCCCTCGTCTGGTCGAGGTTTCTGTTGGTTAAACAGAGGTACTGAAAAATATATATAAATCATAATGATACAGTTTGCCTGCTGCAATGTTGGTTTAATTAAAGAGCACGAAATCCTCGAGTGTGTGCTGTGTTCTTATGAGATTTGTAGCTTTAATGGTTCCTGCATCTGCACTTCAGATACGTGAGTGCACTTCTGTTGTTTTGGAAAATTGTACATACCAATTTTAACTTAACTCTTGTGGAGAAGACAAGACACTGGGCCACTGGGTCAATATGACCCGGCAAGGTAGCACAAGGGTTAACATGCCTGTCTTGTTCGACAGTTCACTTTTGACCAGTTCGGTACAGTTTGAACTGTACAGTTGAGGCTGAAGGGAAATGTCATTAGTTTTGCAGGTAGCATATTGATAACAGAACAAAATGTTTTTTGCTCTATGAAAACTTGTTAAAAACAACATTAATTGGAAGTGTGTTCAACTCATTAGTTGTGTACCTACACTCATTGTTAAAAATGTTCTCACAACCTGCCAACACAAGATTTCTTTCTAGTTATACATTAAATCTGATTATTAATAAACAGAAAAACAACAATTCATTGTTCATAATAAAGACATACTAATAATTCTATAATATATTCTATAATAATAACTGCTTTATAAATGTGCTCTTTTTCTAAGCACCACCTTGCATCACTACACAATGATGCGGCTGCATCAGTGGGACAGCTGTTGATAATGTACTTATTGTCGTCACTGACGGGAGATACAGGTGGAACAGGCAGCGTGATGCATATTGGACTCACAGTTAACAGCGTGGCAGATCTGCTGGGCCATGTGTCGAATCTGGTTTATGGGATATGGCAGGAAGTTGTTGGCTTTCAAGAAGTCGAAGGTGCTGAGAGACAGCAGTTCAAAAGAAATGCACATGTGGCCGTAGTAGTTAAACCAGTCCAGCATCTGCACACAGCGACTGATGGGAAAAGAAACACAGAGATGAAATGTTTCAGACAGAAACATTGACTAAAATCCCAAAGTACTCACTGTTTGTTGTCTGGGTCTCTCTCACTGATCTTCTCCAGCACATTGATTTCCAGTTTGGCTGCTTCTCTGTATTTCTCCAAGTTCTTAATTATCTTCAGAGCGATTTGACTTCCTTCTCTGTGTGTTAAAAACGCTGTGTTTAAAAGGAATGAACACCACACATGTTGCATATCGCTGCAACTTTCATTATGAGATGAATGAAGGATTCATATACCTGCTGTGGTCCAAACATTGTACCACCTTCCCAAAAGTTCCCTCACCTAAAGTGTCGACTATCTCATCTGCAAGACAGACTGAGGTGAAACTAAAGCTGGAGGATTTTTCACGATGGCTGCCAACACTTAACTGAACTGATACCTACATCTGTCTTCCAGGATGTCCCCACTTTTGTAGATCAGGTGGCCGTTCTCAGTGTCCCTCTCATTATCGCCGGTATTTTCATCGCTGCTCTGCTGGGAACAAAGTCGGCCAAAATCATGACAGGCGGAGCAAAAGAAGAAAAATCTGGGCAGAAATCAATCCTTTTTTCACTTGCGGAGTGAGACTGAGACAGAATGAGTGACACCTGTCCTCTTAAAGAAGTCTTAAAGGGCAAAAGTCATCAGCTGGATTTACCCCTGGCTAAGACTGATGCATTCAAACTCACATGCAGATAAATGCACACAGTGAAACAAATCTGAACTGAAAGGCACTACATTTCATGCATTTCTTTAAAACTGCAGACTGTCAGCTTTATACACATGAAGGTTGATCCTGATGACCCGAGCTTGTTCTAAAGGAGGTTAATAAGAAATGTCAAATGACTTGTGGCACTCTTTGGAGGAGCTGGGGCTCTATTTCCATCCACATTCTGAGACTGTTATTAATATGAGAAGCCCAGCATGTGCTGAGGAGACACTTGCTGCAGGGCGCCGGCCACGGAATAGACAAGCAAGTGACACATAAACACACACACACTCTGCGTGTTGTTCTTAAAAATAAAAATTGTGCAGATGATTTTAGGTCACAGGTCAACTGAGATGCAGAGGTGACAGAATTACTTGTAGAAGGAAAGAGAAGCAAGAACCCATCAAATGCATGCAGAGAAAATGTTGATACTCACAGAGAGGCAGAGGCAGACACAGTCCAGAAAACCTTTATAGAGAGAGTGCAGCTCTGTCTTTCCCATTATGTTGAAGTGCAGAGAAAGTCAGAGATGAGAAGAGCTTGAGTGGAAGAGAAGAGGATGGAGGAAGGATGTAGTAAGCTGAAGGAAAAAGAGGCAGGTGAAGCAGCAAAGCTAGGCTACGAGGAGGACGGGACAATACAATAGAAAAGCAATGGCACAGAAAAACTAGAAGACAGCGGGAAACAAGAAGCAAAGGAGAGGCACAACTACAAAGTCCAGCCACAAAAAGAACCGAGAACAGGAGAAAAAATACCTTAGAAGGCATAAAGAAAAGTAAAAACCAGCCCTAACTTTAACACCTTCAAACAAGAAAGCCGAAGTACAAGACATAAACAGAAAGTGACAGATAGAGAGGGTGAGAAAGAGAGAGCTGAGACAGAAGCTAATAATAAACGTTGGTCACAACCCCCTGAGAAAGTCTTCAGAGGAGAATCAAGATGTGGTCGAGGGGAGAGGAGGAGGAGGAGAGATCCAGTTTCACTCAACTTACTTACTCTCCTCCTTGCACCTCTTTAACTCCGACAATATGTTTTGCCACACCTGTCCTGCTCTGCATGCTACAGATACCTTCCAATATGCAGTGCATGCCTTCATTACAGAAATAACTGACAGAGCTCTTATAAAGTTTTTATTCTGTAGTTTGTGTTCAAAGGGACATTAGGTTTTTTCCCCCAGTGCAACAATAACACAAGTTTTTTTTTTTAAATGTACAAAAATATAACAGTTAAAATATTCATCTGAAAGTTGATACAACCTGCTGGTCACAGTAGCAAAACGGACCAATGATGCATTAAAAATGTAATCATATAAAACAGCAGGTAAAATGTTTAAAAAACTTAAATAATTTCAAACATGTCAACTAGACACCCCAATAACAAATCTCATAAAGTGATCAGTAACAAAACGTCTGACTTTTATGACTATTTTGTATTTCTTATACAGTTTCTTTTTCATAAAGTCAACACAGGAAATGTAAGAGACAGAGAAACAATCCTTTGTCACACTGAACAGTGATGCTTGTTTCAGACGCCCGCGGGGACGTCACAGAATCAGATGGTGCTCTTCATAGCTGGGTCCAGGTAATATCAATATGTCACCGTAAGGCTCGGCCTGCTCCACTTGTAACTTCCTGGCAGTTAAAAGCTCTACAGACAAGACACACACACACATTGAGTTTAAACCATCCACTTAGTGATGAATGGAGCTGGATGCAAAAAGATCAGGGAGGGAAAAATCAGGATAATAGCCCAGAGAGACAACAAACAACAAATAACTTTTACTGGAGCTCAAATTGGTTAAATTATCTTTAATCTTTATATGTTTAAAATTCAATTCTTTATCTATGAACTATTGTATATAATTTATTGAAAACTATGAACTGTGTTATTGGTCCCAATCATACAAATGTCCCTGAGCTCCTTCCACTTCATTATTAAAGCCTCCACTATCGACACAGTTTGGTATTTTCACAGAACTGACTTAAACTTTTTTTCTAAACGGAAAGTCAGATGTAATAACTCACTGACCACACATTGATTAAAGAACTTCCTGTAACATTACAGGAAGTGATGGGATGATTCGGTGGTAAGTGAAAGTGATGCCTTACCCAGGAGCCTCTGAAAAATGTTGCTGACAATTCTGCGGTCGGCCCGTGGCGGCAGAAGAGACTGAAAAAGCACGGGTGCCACTTCATGCTCGGTCCACTCCAGCAGCAGCCTTTTACACACACACATGCATACACACACACACGAACACACACGAACATAGTCGTACTCTTATCTCCAAACCGTACCAAATGCTAAGACTGGGAAAAACAAACTAACCCTAACCCTTTCTACTGGTTAGTGATGGTGTTGCATTCACTGTCATTACCCAGGGGACTCTGCTGCAGCTCTTTCCAGAAACTTATCCTCAATCTCGGGGATGTCCTGCAGTGCAGAAACAGACCTGGAGACACGGGACCTGCCAGCACATCACACACACACACACACACACACACACACACGTGCATGTAAGGATGACTGCACTCACTCACGTCACATATCTGTCTTCGTTACCGACCCTTCTCTCTCGGACGTGTACATTGGGGAGATCTCTCGAGACACATCCCTTTGATCGGAGCCCTCCAGTGGCAGTGAGCCTGGACAAACACATCAGAGGACACTGCGTTGGCTTATATTCATTCCCTGGAGGCTTGTCCTAACCCTTACCCAAAAGTGATACATGCCTAACCCCCCCCCCCCCCCCGACCTCTGACCTCAGCCTCACCCCACGGAA
>JAVQJL010102670.1:0-31527 GCA_036024295.1 Nannoperca obscura
ATTTTAAGCTGTGTCTAACAATCTCTTTGGGTAAGCCTGGTATAACTCCTTCAGTTTAAGAAACTGGACTCTTTTTTTTCCCTCTGTAATTCAGATCCATTTTTTACCCCCCCCCCCCCCCCCCCCCCTCCAATGAATCACATTTGCTTTTTTTTTCTCTCCCTCTTTCTCAATTTCCCCTCTCTCTTCTGTCTTTCTTGGCCACAGATTGGGGTCAGGAGTTTAGTAGGGGAAAAACATTTGGAGCCGGTGGCACGGGGCCCAGAGGCTCTCGCGAAGAAAAAAAAAAATTTGCTGTTCACACACACATTACAGAGAGCATTAACCTGCCCTGCTCTGCCTCTCCAAATGTCTCCATTACGGCTCTGCTTGGAAAAACACAGGCACCGCTAGTCGCAGCCAGCCATCAATTGATGTGAGCAGAAACAGAGAATTAGAGGGAGAGGAAAATAAAGAAAGACAGACAGGGGGCAGAGATCAACATTTGGCAGTCTTCAGAAAGGGATCCAAGAGGAAAATATAGAAAAACACATTTGTGTGCATATCAGTCGAAATCTACACTACCTGCTCGCTTTCTCTCACCGTCAGTGCAATGTTGATGTTATCACCAGGTCGATAAGTCACAATCTTTGAATAGACAGACTTCTGTTTTCATTTGGGAGTAAAGATCTGCGGTATATGAAGTTCACCATGCTTTATACAAAATTAAGAAAAACTGTAGATTCATCTGCAGTCTCATTTTTCTGTGTCACCTGAATGTGATTGAATTTCTATATTTTTACATTTAGTCTTGGCTTGATGTGTAGTGTCTAGGTTCAGGTTACTGGCATGTCACAATTGAGAGTCCTGTATATATCACTCTTTCCGTCCCTCACTCTTTCTCTCGATCCTCCAAGGGCAGCTCATTCCTCGAGGTGTCAAGGGCCTCCCGAATGTATGAGGTGGGGGAGGAGCAAGAGAGAGAAAGAGATCAAAGAGTGGTACAGAGCGATTGGAGTGCGCCGTCACCTTGGGGAGGAGAGACGCGAGGACGATGACGAGTACAGTGATGCATCCCCTCTTCCCTCCCTTATGTTTAATCATGAGCCTGTTGATGCTGATCCTTGCCTCCGACGCCTCACATTTCATTAAGGGACTCACCTTCGCCTGCAATTCACAAACCAGCGATGGCGTTCCCATCTCATTCTACAAGAGATGAGTGCATGTGGTATTGGCTACGAGCGGCTGATCGTATCAGCACACAGAGCTGAAGAAGCTGGTTGATTTGTTTTGGTCCTGAGTGTAATGATAACCTCTTGTCGGCTATGCCAGCTCAGCTCAGGTGTGAAAGAACTGTGTTTCTTTAGATGTCAACTTTGTATGCTACAAAACAATGAGAGTGGATATATATACTGTATATCTCCAGTGACAGACTTTAGCAACAGCACACGAGTCTGTATTGTCATTAACACACTTGTGCTGCTGCAAAGTGTGTGATAGTGACACATGCTAAATTAGAAAGCTTATTGTGGTTTTATAACTCATTTTCTACGATTGTCTAAGACACACCTGGAAGAGTCAAGCAAAAGAAAAAGTTGAATATCCACACAATGTCAGCACTGAGTTTAATGGAGATGCAATGTTTTGGCCATGGATTGTCATCAGGCGTCATATTCACAATATGAAATGTCAGTATGTTTATACTCAAGCCACAGGCTGCAACAACTAATCAAAAGGGAAGCTAAATCTCAAACACCATCGACAATAACTGATGGAAAACATTCTAAAAATGAGACAAATAGTATACATCAAGACCCACAGAATACAAAGGAAACTTGTTTGAAACCTTTGAAAAAGTTTTTTTCCCCTATAATAATACAAAACAAAAAGTTAATGAAAAGATCACCAAGGATACATTCACTGTCACTGTTCTTTTTACAGCGAGTAGATCAATTCTTAACATTATCTAAAGAAATCACTCTAACAGGAACATTCAATGGTACATTTATTTACCCAACCTATCCTGGAAATGTGCAGTATCGATTTTTTAAATCTTTGTCCACTTTAGTTTTATAATAAGAGGAAAGAAAACAATAATCACCTCCTGGCCAGAAATTCCCAGCTTCAGATCATCACCAGCGTGTTATTGTTTGACAGCTCTCTCAACAAAATTAATGGAAATTTGGTTTTACAGTTCTGAGGCCTTCTGCTGAAGGAGTAAAAAACATAACAAGCAGTATATGACATACAGTATATGTTGCACATGAAGGAAACTTTTGAACTTTTTTTTGGAACAAAGAAAAACGTTCTTCTTTCAGCACGTTCACCATACAGAACATCACTAAGTTTAAACCTGTGAAAGGTTTCATCAGCACTGTGTCAGATGTTGATGTCAGAATCTATATGTCATTATAGAAGACATTATACTCTAGAAGTTCATTTACAACATTAAATCCTTCCTAACTTTTCTAACAAAAGACTACACTTATTTCTTGTAAATTGTAACTATTTTAAAAAAGATGTTTTTCTTTTTTTTTTTTTTTACAGGCAGAGATTTTAAGGTGTGATAGATCAGACAGCGAGAGAAAAAGGAAATATGCAGGTCAACTGAAAAATGTTACAGTTGGATAATTTGAATGCTTCAGCCACTTAGGGCAAATAAGCTTTAGAAAAATAGATGAGGCGACTGCCACAGTTGTCAGAGTTATTTTGATGCAGGTATACTTTTTTTCTTTTGACTGACAGATCTGTCAACACTGCAATTTCTCCCTTACTGTTTCCCTGCTGTGCTCCCTCGCTGAAATTTCCTTTGATTATCTGCCTTTAAGTTAGGTTTTAGATGTACTGAACTGCTGCAGAGTCTGAACAAGAGAAAAAATCCTCTGTTGCATTTTGCACTCTGTTTACAAATGTAATTATTTTAATGTAGCTTTTGCATATTTACATCCATCCCTCCAGTGATGCTGCGATTAACCCATGTGAGTATAAATCTCTTTTAAAAGAGCAGTTGTCTGTCAGTAGGTAAAGTAGCTAAGCCTACAGATATTTGTTTTTATATTCAAATCTCTTTGCCTCTTCCTGCCCCTAAAGCACATAACGTGATGGCACCTCAAAATTGCCAGAGGGCTGTTGAAGAAGACTTATTTGCCATTTGGAAAAAATACTGAAGAAAAATGGCTGGTTGGAACAAACACAGCTAACTTGCTACAACAAGTTTTTGATCAATATCTATCCTTCTGTGATTAAGACCAAGTAATAAAATATATATTCAGCTTGGTGCCAAGTTACTTAATGAAACTTGGACAGGGTTATATATAAAAATGTCAGTTTGAAACGATGACATTGGGCTTTTAGTGTAATGTATGCTAATGTTAGCAAAGCAGGTATAAGGCATTACAGCATCCATCAGTTACTTTGCAGGATATAAATATAATATAGTGCAAACTGTGTGTTCCATCATTTCTTTTCATCAGTGTGTCCCTACAATCATTGCTGGGATGTTGGATTATTTGTTAGTGTTATTATCAGCTGCCAGTCTGGTCATTTCCATCTGTAGATCAGGGGTGTCAAACTGTTCTCAGACAGACCAGAGACACCAGGGACACCAGAGTAGTGTTCAACACTGTACTTTTAAGCAGGTTTTGAGTATGTTCACAATTAAAATGAGACATAAGTATGTATACTCAAACCTGTCAGTATGCATAGGCCTACTAACTCGAACACCTTCGAAAAAAAAGGAATCTTTGGAAAAAAAACATTTTTTGTCTTTGATTAACATCAATCGGTTCAAGATAAATAAAAATGGTAAAGTATGTAGATTTCTATACATATATTTGCTGATAAAACAGTGCACTATGAAATGTAGTTTAGCATACAAGAAATACTGTGCTATGTACTTTTAGTATGTAGTATGGAACTGGGACACAGAACACTGATTAGCTCCTCCTTTCTGGTTGGAGACATGACTGTCAATGAAATCACTCAATCAATGTCAATCAACACCTGATGTAACCAGTGAAAACGGTTGGTGTGTCCCAAATACATACAACATAGTATATGGCATATACTAAATACAAATCTTTATTGTTTACTGTTTGTTGCAGTGATTGAATCAACAAACTTTATTGTTTTATACAACCTAAAATTAGACAATATGTACACTGCTGGACGTGAATCAAACTGTGACTTAATAAAAGCAGATGGTTTTCATATATTTTATATTTTGTTTTTCTTGAGCTGTCTCACCACCTTCAGCTATTTGTTCACTCCTCATCCTTTGTGTATTGCACTGTAGAACAATAAAGTGCATCAACACTGGTCTCAAAGGTAAAAGAAAAACTGGAAATGGAAAAGGTGTTTTTTAGTAAGCGCTACTGACTTTTTTAAGTATACACAGTTTTGTCACGTTTCTTCTTGCAACGAGTCTGCAGCATATTTCTCGTTGTTGGCCTTCAGAACTCGAACTACTGCTGCTGTTCTATCCTAGCTCCCTAATGCTAATGAATTAATTACATTCACCTGGTGCCACTCTAAGCAGCAGCAGCATCTATAGTATCTGCCTGTCTATCCGCCCCCTCAAATTATGTGAGTATAAAAGAACTTAAAGCTCAGATGAAGCTCTTTCACGTTTTCTTCCTCTCTCCATTCGTCTTCATCATTATTTCACATTACCCCCATCCCTCCTCTAAGGCTCTCCTTCCCTCCTTCCTCTGCCTCTCTTCTATACTTGTCTGTGTCGCCCCTTTCTCTCCACATATCTCTCTGTCTACATCACTGTCTCTATCTGTCTCTCTCTGTCTTTATCGTGTGAAACATCACTTTATCCATCCCTTTAAGTATCTCAGTCTGTAACACCCTTCCTCTATCTCACTTCTGCCTATCTCTCCATCTCTGTCTCTCTAAACATCTTCCTTTGCCACCGACTCTGTATCTCCTCACATGTCTGTACCGTACTTTATGTGGCTTCTCTTCTGTTTGACTCTTTGTCAGCTCATCTGACTCTTTATTACTTGCAACCTTTTCTCTCTTTCGTTTTTTTTATTTGCCGCACGTCTTTGGTCTGTTGTGGCCAACTAGCATGACAGCATGCTAATGCTAATGTGATGCCTGTGTGTGCCTGTCATGCCTCTCAGTGTGTGTGTGTGTGTGTGTGTGTGTGTGTTTAAGGGTCAGGGTGGTGGCTCTGCTTAGCGCTCTGGTTGGCTGAGCCCATCTGTCACTCAAAATGGGCGACCTGTGGTCCTGGTTGCCAGCCAGCCGTATCGCCACTCTGACAGAATTATGAAAATTCCTGTCTATTGCTCATTGGCCCAATTGAATTACAAGCAGTGCCTTGTTCCGTGGAAGGTTTTTAAACGGCTGATTTAAGGCACACACATGTGCACACGCACGCGCGCCCACACACACACCCAAACACCACTGCCTTGGATGAGGGTTAGGCTGGCTATTTATTCCCCATATTAGCAGAGCAGAAAGATATTGTCTGCCTCTTCATATGACTCTTGTTTTGATAGATTTTTGATTGAGTTCTTCTCAGTGTTTGTGTCTTTGTATCTTAATATGCCGCCAAGGCTTTTGTTTTCATCACACTGTTTCTGCAGTTTATGGTGAATTATTTGCTTCGCAGGACGCCTATTCTGCACCATTTCTCCCTACAGCACTTCACATCTGTTGCCATTTCATTACAGACATTTATTTGACACCGTGTGCCTGCCAAGACACTCTGGATAAATCATACTGTTATGTTGTCTGCTTCCACACACCTGAGTGGAAGGAAAAGGCAGAAAATGGTCTTATTTTCTACTTCCAGCAGTTATTTTTATTGGTATAAGGAACAGCACAGCAAGTTGGTTCATCACTAAGCATATTCACTGTCAAAGAGAATCAGGTTTCAGTGGACTGGTGTGTACTCAGTAGGTATAGTACATTCATACAGTCGCCCCCAGCGATCAAACAGAAGCTGCATTTGAATGATGTCTTCCCTCCCAAAGCCACTGTGACAGGTTGCTACTTGCCTGCTGTCTCTGTACGTATTTGACTGACTGAATGGCTGTACTTCTGTCTTGTCTCAATGTCTGTCTCTTCTGCTTGCTTACCTGATTGCCTTTCTAGCCGCTTGCATATCTGCCATTCTCTCTTGTTGAATACACTCAAAGCGGACATTTTTTAAAGGTCCCCTTTAAAGTTTTTTTTCTGGATAAAGTAGTTACAGGCAGCCTGAAAAGGAGCTAGATGTCAACAATGAGAAGGAAAGTATAAACCATAGTTCAGGGCTGCATTTACAGTAACCATCGTTGGCTATCTGATGTTTTAGAAGCATTTAAATAAGGGATCTGTAGCATTCCAGTGTAAAATCAGACCATGCAGACACACTGTAAGTACTGTGTGCATCTGCTGATGGTTAATGAACAATTGCCAAATCGCCTCAATGTCCCTCAAACCTTTATGGCAGAGAGAGTTATGTTGTTAAAAGTACCCATCATGTTGTTATGAATGATGGCAATGAATGGATGAACCCATTCTGATTCATCCATTCATGGCAATTATGGCCTTTTTAGTTTTTTGTTTAGTGCTGATTTATGAGCTTCATTTGTTTGCTATTGACAGTGTGATTGTGTGTTGTCGGTAACCAAGAGGATGATGCATTGCGTGTTCTGATAATGGTATTATGATGCTAACTGTAAATGTAATGGGTGTGCAAATGGAGCTACTGTTGCCAGCACTTGTTTACGTAGCGGCACATAAACAACAAGGTCTCACTCCTGCACAGACAAGGTTTCTGTGTTTCTGGACATCTGCGGTTACACGCGGTTACAGGGAGCTATCAACACATGGGAAGACCTAATCATGACAAGTGATCATCAGAAAAGAAACTTTGTTTATGATGCATTATCAATCACATTGAATTGTCACCTCATACCTTTGGATTGAACAAATTAACCATTGCTCATTGCCCAAAAAGTTGCCAGATATGTGTCTGTCACACAAGTCACTATACTTGCTCTAATAGGCCTTTTTCACAGCAGACATTTTGGCCATAGCAGGAGAAGCACATGTGTTACAGTACGAATTACATTAACAGTGGCTCTGTTCCATTTAGGGGTCCCAGTAAGCCATGCCAGTGAGCCACTACACAGTAAACTAAACAGCCACAACATGTGTTGTGAAAAAGGTATATTGTAATAAGTAAAGGGAAAACATAAAGGTATGGACCTAGTTAATTCGCACATCAGTGTTACAGTGTTCCTGAATTTTACTTGAAAATCCAGGAAATATGAATCACATAACATGACATTATACACACACTTATTTTTACCCAAACAGTGAGGCCCGTTATACTGATAGATAGCACCTATATGATTTTTTTTAGAAGCACAAACCATTTAGCCCTTTCTTGTGTGTTTTGTCTTTCTCCCTGCCTACACCCATCTATCCCTCTATCTGTCACTGTCTGCCCATATCTATCTGTCATTGTATTTGTCTGAGAAAAGAACCCACCCACGGTTGTCTGGTCTCGATCTCCATGGCGACCTAATCCTCGCCAATCCCAGAACAGTAGTGTTCCAGTTGAGACCCACTGTGTTACACCAGCCTGTCATCACTGATCACTGGATAGAGTTGCTACTGTTTTATCAGAGCAGCTTTGATCCACATCTAATGACGTGCGCGTGAGAGACAGGGAGCAGTTGTTTGTCTTTCTTACTTTAACAGACCCCATACATACTTACAACTTGAATTCATGTGCATTCATTTGAGTACATTGATATGTGAGTACTGGGTCTGTAAGTCTCTCTCTTTCTCTCTCTGTGTGTGTGTGTGTGTGTGTGTTGGGCTGTCTGGCAGTAATGAATCCAGTGGTCCTGTTAGCATGAGCAGGGCCATGCTATTAACCTCTCTGCCAGCTAGACTGATCTCACCCTGTCTGTCTGCCTCATCGGCCTAATGACACTCTCACACTCTGAACACACACACACACACACACACACACAGACCTGTCCTTCCTAATCAAATTTCCATTGAAGAGAAAAGTATTCTACATTGTCCAATCATCTCTATTCAAAGAGTCAAAAAGCTTCTGCCACAGCCCGAGAGATTTCTTTTTTAGCACCCACTCAAAGAAAGTTACTCTTCAAAATGATTTCAAACGTATTAATCTCCACTTGCCCTCTGCAGCCAGATCAGATTTCAGTATATTTTACACCAGCCGTCAGTTTCAACAGGGCTTTTATGGGTGGCTTTTTTCACTCATAACAGTAACTGTAAAACTACAACTCTGGATGTGTGCTCTTTGCTTTTGATCCGACAAGACCGTGGTGTAGTTACGTCCCCTATAATACTATCATTTGAGATATAAATCACTCAGAGAGAGAGAGAGAGAGAGAGAGAGAGAGAGAGAGAGAGAGAGAGAGAGAGAGAGAGAGAGTTTTACTTTGCCATGCCTGCCAAATAAGATTTAAAGGGACATTTTAAAGTTTAGGTCTCGGGGCAAAGCCAGAGGTGGACTATGAGCTTTGCAAGCGCCCCAAATTACAGCCTGTGTGCTCGTTTAATGAGCTTGTGGCAGCGCTTCTGGTCGTCACTGAATAAAAAAGCAACATGACACGATGGGGAAAAAATACTACATGAAAAGTGCTGTCAAATTGCTTCACCAGCGGTCGTAAATGTACTTGGGCTTGTGTGTGTGCGCGTGTCTGTGTGAATGAGAGAACCCCAGCCTCCATAGGAAATCCTTAGAGGAGTCAAGAGCACCTGGCGCTGTCTGTAGTCATAACAAACGACAAGGAGGGATTTAGACTACATTTGTATTGGTGCCAGCTTGTTACACGCACTCCCTGTTCACATTCTCTCTCTTAACCACCGTGTAATGCAGTATCGGCACTTGGCGGGGCTTCGCCCTCGCGAGTTAGTTTTTTAACTGCGCTGCTCTGGAATGCCCCAGCTCATCCATGTGTCCCTCATTAGGGTTACGGCCTGGGACGGGCCAGCAGTAATATCCAACACACCTCATCCCATCTGTGAGCTGACCGAGACGGAGATAATGTAGACAGGAGGATGCATTTGGCAAGTCAGAGGACACAAAGTTAGAGGTTTCTGCTGTGTGAGTTCATTAGGCAGATGACTGCTGGGAGACGGGTGTCACCCTGGTCTGAGCTAAATTAAGAACTAAGTGAGAAATGGATAGAGGCCAGTTTTCTGTAGGCCCATGTGGGTTTTTGTTTTCATTTCCCATCATTCCTAGAGGATGGTAGAAGTATGTCGCCTGGCACCTGACTGTGATAGCCTACTAATTTCACCTGACAGCCTCTCTGCATTACTTTTAATTTAAAGTCAAAGTTTTGCTTCAACCTCAACCCTGACCTTAATACCCCCCCTCTAACCGTTGTGTGATTGGTCGTTTCAGCAGGTGGCGCCATATGGTCAGCAGGGGATGGGGGGTTACAGCCAGCAGCAGCAGGCAGGGCAGCAGGGAACCCCTCCGTACTTCAGCCCCCCTCAGCAGACCCCTCCAGGCCCGACCCAGAGCCCCTACCTGCAGCCTCGACCACCGCAACAACAGGTACCGCATGCACACGCACGCATCAACTGATCACACACCCACTGTGCTGTTGACTGTGTGGAAAAATTGGCAAGAAAAGAAGACATTCAGCTGTAACCAAGTCCCTTTTTAAATGCTGTGAGCAAAAACTGGAAATTATTACCATAACTTAATAAATACATATGAATAAATATATCAGTTACACATAGAAACGCAGATGTCACTTATCAGATGAAAAATCCAGAATAAATTTTGAAATATCAGCAGGAAAGGGATTTCCTCCAGATCTTTTTTCATGGGTTCCATCGTCTTAAGGGATAAAATGTGTGTGTGTGGTGTATGGGTCGCATTATTGCCTCCCATTATTCATGAGAGGTATTTTAGGTAAATCTCACTCTGATACTTTCTATACATTTTTTCAGTGTGCGCACACACACACACACACAAACTTTATAGAAACAGGACATTTGGATGTAATGCAAGTTCACAGATTGGACAGCCACAGTGTAGAAACATATTGTAAATGTTCTATGCACACATCCCCGCCTGTGCAAAACCAACTCTCATTACTACAAAGGGCCTGTTCCACAGTTATGGATCTAGACTTGTCCTGCCAAGTTTCAGCATGATGTTCTATAGAAGTTTTCCATTAGGAGGCTGGGTTCAAGCAGTTGTTTTGGAGCTGAGTGAAGGCTCCCCATGTGTTTCCCATCCACTCTGCAGCCAGAGGGATCTATCAGCCTGCGTGGAGTGACTCTGGCTAACAGCCCTGACCTGGATCAGAAAAGAGCAGAACCAAATGGATCGGGGGAAAGACCATTACAAGACGGGAGAGATTACAACAGAACTGGACAGGAAAGGAAAAATCTGACGGAACAGGGAGAAGACAGGACGAAGCAGAACAGGAAAAGACAGATGATTGAAGAAGGAATGCCCCCGAGCCATTCTGCGAGATCAGTGTCAGGGCTGATAAAGGCATGTGTTAGTCCATATTCAATCTTTTGTTTGTTGTAATTCTGGCTCTGGATACACCGCATGTCAAAACATCTGATTTCAATCCATTAAAGTCCTGATGCACAACCACAGTGTGGAGCAGAGGAGAAGTGTAACAAAGTTACTCAAGCGCTGTACTTACTTATAGCTTTGGCACGTTACTGGAGTATATCCGTTATGTGCAAATTCATATTTCCACTTAACTACATTTCAGAGGAAAATACTACATTTATAGACATAGTTTATAGTTCCTTTTAAGGGATATATTAGATTACAATAGTAGATTTTACATACACATCATACAAGCAAATCATAAAATAATGTGCATTATTAGATTGCAATACCCACGAGTATATAAAGTAATAAGATGCAGTACTACCTGGGCCGGCTACAACACTAAAATGCTACATGCACATTAATACATCAACAATTTAACACTCTGAAAGTTATTATTGGTGCATCTTTACTTAAGTAAAATGTTCAATTTAAAGCAGGTCTTTAAATTACTTTGTACCTCTTCCACCATGGAGCAGAAGGATTACAAAACAACAACAAGCTGTTTTAATGAAGATATCCACACTGACAGCTCATCCCTACAGGACACCACAGGACAGAACTGTACAGAATATATAAAACACAGCACAGATCGGGATAGTCAAAGAAAAATGTGCTTTATAGAACAATTTTCTATGCAAGTATTTTTCTTTTTTAGAATTTTAAGGTACAATCGTGCAAGAAACCACACAAGGAGGCATAGACAGCACTATTTTCAAAAAGCATCCTTTTGGTTTGGCCCAGACACCTTATAGGCCATTAGTAGTTCACAAATGTGAATAGACGTATTAAGCATCTGCACCAGTTGATGCCATTTGGCACTGGTGTAGCTGTGTCTGTCTAGGTAGTTATACTGTGATTTACTGAGATGTAGTTAAACCATCCTTTAGACAGCCTTGAATATTGAGCACACCAAGACAAATAGCCAAGCAAAAAGCCATTGTGAGCACAAAAGCAGGTTGTCAAAAAAGGAAATCGTTAGTCTTAGCATAGTAATTTTCATACTGAGTGAGCATTTCAGCCAGCGTGCCTTTTGTCTCACACTGAAAAAAGCACTTACTCTTATTTCCTCACTTAACATGCTGACACACACAGACCGCGCAGCCTACTGATCAAACATTATTCACTCTAACTAGGAGAGGCTGAGATCCATGGCCACGTTGACATTTTGTGACAGTAATGGTGTGTTTTCATCATCGCTGATGATGTGGAGGCAATTGACCCTCGCCTGACATTTATTCACCAGGTAGTACTGCCCAAGCGCTCTGATTGGCCAAAGCCCTGTTTCACCTGTGCCTATAGGTCCCATATTGGTTGCTATGCCAACTGCTGCGGAGACTGGGGAGCTGGTTTCCTTCTGTTTTTCATTGTTACGAATGCATGGCACTTTAAGGGGAAAATGTTTCAGTGAGCAAACATGCTTGTTAACGCTGCATAAAAGCCATAATACATTCAGCAGCCATTGCATAAATGTTGCATCCCGCTGTCTTAACATTTAATCATGAAACCCTTCCTATGTGTTAGAGCCATATAGCATTTTATGTCCTAAAAACACAGCAGGCAATATGCCAACATCTCCTGGGTCCTGTCTACTCGGCATCAAACTATAGACCCAACTAAATCCACTCTTTCCATCGACTAATAAGCTACCAGCTCCCATACCCACATTTATATTACATTTTTACATTTTGCCTCGAACAAGAAACCCGGCTATTAATGGACGAGTACAGTTAAAGGACAATCTTTCCAACTATCTTACCAATTCATCTGAAACCCAACAGAGTAGATATATACACAATGTGTAAATGGGAATGGGTAGTTAGTAATAGGCTACATTTCTTGAGACAGAGAGGTGTGTGGGGGGGGGGGGTTCTCTCAGCTACACCAGTTCCATCTGGTGTAACAAATGCAAAATCCACATCCAAGCACTCACTTTATTGCAGCAGCTTATGTTAAAGTAATTACTGAAAATACACAATATTGATCATTGAAAAACACAACATTTTACACATAACAAAAACAAGCCGGTGCGGTGGCATTAAGACAAAGTTAATTGTCCATCGATTGAATGAGAGAGGAATTTAGGGAGGAAAATAATGCCAGAAAATGCTAGAATACATTTAAATAACAAAGAAATAGTTCCTTGTCTTTGATTTTGGATCCAAGTTTTAACATGTTTGGAAATTGAACCTACACTGTGCAGTTGGCCAAGATTTCAAATAGAAGATTTGGTGTGCTTTCAGCTCAGCTCTGTATTACTTTCATTTGTTGTCTGTTCTGAGTGAGTGTGTGTCTCTCTATCAGTTTTAGTATGTGTGTTTGTGTGTACACTAATCAGCCGAGTGTGCTGCAGCAATTCTGAGCTGTGAAAAGGTCAAACGGTGACCTTTGTCTGTGATTCGGGGCTGAAATGAGACATGATGTGAGCCGCATGGAACGGATTATACACACACACACACACACATACAATTGCAAGTGCACACCAGATTAGGATGTCATTGTGGTTTTTTTGACCGCTTGTTTTTGACCCTGCTTTACTTGGAGAAATCCAAACTGAAAAGTTATTTATATTGTTCCGGCACTTTCTGCAACCCCCCACACCCAAACCCCCTACTCCACTCCCATTAACCCTAGCCAGAGGACATCCTCCAGTTGATGGAACCATTCCAGCTGCCTTTGACACAGAATTTGCTCTGCAACCGACCACTATTAGCTGGTTTTGTAACAAATCGAAGTGAAGTCTTTTTTTGAGTCTATTGCACTACTGTGACCTCATCTGATTGCGAGGAGCAGAGCAGGCTAAAGAGACATTTCTAAGACATCAAGACTGATACCAGAAGAAAAAAATTGAAATTGCATCAGGAAAGAAGTAGCTTTTGAAAAAAAATAAATGTGGGTGGTTTGCTGGTGGTTTTTGAGTGATGTGGGTTTTTGAGAGCACAAGCTATTTTTAAATCGTGATTGTAAGTTGCAGTTCTCAGAAACACTGTGACATATACTTTGACTTAATTCATTGAAAAGGCTTTTTGACCTCATACGTTTATTATTTGTATTTAACATGTCACCCAAGTGCTGTTGAATCACGTCTTATTACTGTGAAATAATGATTTTTGCTATGAAAAAAAAAATTAATTATAACCCATAGAATTGAGACCCCTTTTGTGGAAGTATAGTTTTGACGGACCCTATAAATATCGGTCTGATTGTTGGCTTCACTTGCAGCGTGAGACAAATCACTTCATAAGGAGAAAAACAGTGCCCTTTCTGCCGCTTCCTCCCCATATTACACTTGACACATAACAGATGAAGTGCATGATATTTTGTTACTGTCTAATACTTTTTACCTCATAAAAGCAGAAATGAGAGTGCTGTAATTTCAACAATTTGGAGATGATTTTTTATGGCTTGTTTGCTTTATTGGGTAGTATACACTGGAGTGTGACAGCATAGACTGAGGGGGTAGAGAGAAAGGAGGTGAAAGGCAACATTGGCCTACTGCCAGACTCAAACTCATAATTTTGTGAGAACATGATACTGGCTTTGATCAGCTATTCCATGGAGCACCCACTATTTCATTTTTCTCCAAGAAACTGTGTTAAATGTATGTTTGGAGAGAATTTACATGCAACAGAATATAGCCTTGTCATGTTTTAGTATAATTTCAAGTGTCTGCTGAATATGCCACTGAGTGGAGAGTGGTCTTCTGGTCTTTGAAGAAGGAAGTCATTCCCTGTGACATTTACTCCCGGTAGTAAAACCCTCCTATTCACTCTGCTCTGTGAAACTGATCCCACCGGTCATTTCCTCGAGTGGCCTTAACTATTTCCCCTTCCTGTCTGAGAGGACGCTCTGGGGAGCGGTGCATGTGGCTAGAGGAGCTCTCAGCTGATTGGAGGAGACAAGCTCACTTTACAGGGACCTACATGGAAGGAGACTGATGGATTGGTTTAGATGCTGCTCAATGATGCTTATGAGCCCAACATCACATATCCACCATGTGGTGTAAACTAAAAAACCAAGGTGAATTCTCTTAGGAAGGCAGGTCAAGCTTTTAATACTATTTTACTTTTATGTTAAGATAGTAACTGCTGCATGCATGTTCTCCACTGACAGAATGAAATATTCAGACCACTGGAGAGTTTTTAGGTTTTGCCATGAAACTTGAGCATATTGTTGCTGTCCTGTGATAAACATGTATCTCCAAAACATCAGCTTCTCTAAAGCTTTGTGACCATGCATTTTTCACATAGTCCAGTGGGTTTTTAAACATTTAGCAGGTGCATTTTCACAGTTTCACAATAAGGTACCTTTAATCCTTCAGTTAATCTGAAAAAATCACCACCACCAATCCTCTCTCATAAAGTATATATAAACTCACCACAAGCTCAACTTTCCAGTTGTTTTGGAGCTTTCGGCCATATCTACCCAGTTGTTATGGAATTGTACATGTTCAAATTTCCACTCTTCTGAGGCTTAAAAGGTGAGATCCAAAGTTCATTCTTGATGTGATACAATCGAAAGCTCCAGAAAGCTAATAAATGGACCCAGTGGTAGGATTGTTTTGAAAACTACCATTTCCAAAAGTCAAGAGTTAACTTTATTTTATGAACTTTATGAACTTTAGTTCATTCTATATTCTAGTTGCTTTAAATGTTGCTCAAATAATGCTTTACATTTTTTTTTCTTTGAGTAAATAATCCTTTGTAGGTCTTTAGAGAAATCTCTCTAGAAACCATAGGCTGCTCACACACGGACACATCGCCAGGTTCCTTTACCTTTCACTACGTGTCATTTCCTATTTCCTGTCTGTTCACCCCTCTGCCCCCATCCAGCTGCAGCAGCAGGCCCTTTTCCCCACCCTCCACCACCCCGCTTTTAATCACACCAGGTTAATTAAAAGGCCGTCGAGCCTTTCTGCGGCCTGCCCCCCTGGCTTTATTACCCCCTCGCTGTATACTTGCTCTGCTGCCTCAATCACCTTGCCTTCCCCGCAATGCACTCTCTCTCTCTCTCTCTCTCTCTCTCTCTCTCTCTCGTGGGAAATGGGACCTCACCTTGGCGACAAGATGGAGGAAATGAGAGGCAGGAAGGAATGTGCGTGAAGAGAGAGTGAATAGGATGTGGTGGAGCGGAAGGTGTGTTTGAGTGCATGTGGGTGGGTGGGGTGCGCCCAAAGTTCAATGTCATTAATTGGTCACCATTTGAATATTAAGTGAAGAACTCTGTTAATTAACAGGATAATAAAAGTGCTGCTGGCTGGAAGGGGGTGGACAGAAAGAGGGAGGGAGCGAGGGATGGAGGGGAGGACAGACTGAGGAAATGGAGGGCATATGGCTGCAGAGAGAGGAGGAGGTAGAGAGAAAGAGAGAGAGCGAGGCTGGGTGCGGGGTGATAAGAAGAGGGAGAGAGAGACGTCCGTGGGTAAAGGTCTGGCAGTGGTAATTTGCGGAGAGCCGCGTTAATTGTCATAACCTTTTAAATGGCAGAGTTTATCGGAGTCCTCTAAATGTCCCTGCGTATCGCCACGGCAACCCTGGGCCTGCCATACTCCGATTGGCTGCCACTGACGAGCACTTAAGCTTGATGAGGTTTCAGGCAAAAACTAAATGATAAAAGTGAAAAAAAGTATATATTTATATATATATATATATTTATGCTGTATATGTCAGCTAGGATTTATGTGTATGAGTGTGTGTGTGTGTGTGTGTGTGTGTGTGTGTGTGTGTGTGTGTGTGTATGTGTGTGATAACGTGTGTGCGTTTGAGACAATGTTTTTAATTTAGTGTGTTTTTACCTCCACGTTGACTGACACTCGCTAATTGCTCAACTAGAATCCGCCACAGTTTTTTTTCTTCTTTTTTTCCCCCTTTTTTGATTTATGTTTGTTTTTGTACAGCTGAGCTGCAATTCAAATGCAAATGAACGAGAACAGGAGAGGTGTTTTTGGAATGGTTAGGACAATCATAATGGCTTTAGAAAAAAAGGGGGCCGGTAGTTAGCGGCACAGCACCCTAGGGGCCTCATTTAGCTGCCATTTGTTAGGAAATGCCGCTACATTTGTTCCTGGATACAGACTTCACAGACAGAGAGAAAGAGAAAACAAAAAAAACAACAAAAAAGTCAAAGTCGAGCTCGCCAACACAGCGCTATTGTTCCTCCGTGCTTTAGCAAAAGTCATGTGGGTGTGCACCAGTTTGGGTGGATGTCCTCTTTAACTGAGAGCCAAAGCAATTGAAGTGAATGGGCGGATGGAGGTGGTGGTGAGGAGGACTTGCAAAGAGTGTGTGAAGATGGTACAAAGACTGGCTCTTATTTGATTAGCCCATGCAGAGGAATGAAAACGAAAAGCCCTGGCAACGGCATCTTCAGCTAACACTGTTAGCTACATCTGACATCATCCCTAAGGGACAGTCTGCACACATACCACTGTGTATGTGGATGTGTGTTTGTCTGTTCATGTGCATTTCTTTCTGTGTCTGCATGTTTGTGTGTGTTTCTGCTTATATGGGCAAGAATGAATTCTTGCTTGGAGCTGTGTGTGTGTGTGTGAGCAAGTGTGTGTCCTGTGTCGGAGATCTGGTTCTCTCTTGTAGTCTCTTTGTGCTAAAGGTCAGGGGGATTGCTGAGATAGAATCCAATCTGAAGGACACAGCACTAGAACAGGCCTTGCTGCAAATGGACCTATTAAGATAGGCTGGACACACACACACACACACACACACACACACACACAGAGCTCACAGATATAAAGGCATACACACACAAACGCATCCTTGCATACACATATGCACATACAACAACTGTTTCCATTCTAATGGTCACCTTTTCCGTGACGATAATAATAGGCTGTATCCTGGAATAAATGTCCATAATTTACATGGAGTGTAACCAACGCACTGTTTTTAAAAGGCAGATGCAGCAGACGAAAGCAGGTGTGCCCTGTAATATATTAGCAGCATATTTGACATAATGTAGCTGCAATGTTTTCCAAATATCCTGAAACGGATCAAAAGATGTAAGTGTCAAGAAAACATGAAACACAAGCACA
Organism: Nannoperca obscura; assembly: GCA_036024295.1. Classification (NCBI taxonomy): domain Eukaryota; kingdom Metazoa; phylum Chordata; class Actinopteri; order Centrarchiformes; family Percichthyidae; genus Nannoperca; species Nannoperca obscura. Next base: position 17,610 of record JAVQJL010102670.1, read on the forward strand.
TCACTACCAAATGTTGATTTGTCACATTTTTCAGAACACGGTGGAGCTCGCTCTCACTGCTGATTGTTGCTTCAATTATGGTTCAGTCAGTCTGATTGGTGTGAGCACGTGTGCAAGTCTGAACCAACATATGTGTGTGTGTGAATGCAGGATGTTGAATATGGATGTCTCACCCACCACCACCACTACTGCCTCTTTCTGATGCATAGAAGCTGTTTTTGTCTGTCAGTGCGGGGAATACACACACACATTCAGACACAGCAAAAAAAAAAGTGCCATGGAAACACACTATGTCTGACCCTCATCACAATGTCTTTTCCCAGTGGCTGACCCATTACTGTATATATGAGTGGGTGTGTGTATGTGCTTCTCAGGGTCTTCTTTAGAGACTCTTCGTCCTTGGGGTAATGGGGTGGGGGGGCAAATGCATTGGGGTTCATGGTCTGTGTGTGTGGGGGTGGGGGGTGGGGCCTCTCTTCTGAAGACATGCAATTAAGCTTAATTTTTAATGAATATTAATGGCATTAGCGTCAGATTTTGTGGAGATGTGCATCTGCCAAGGTGCAGGGGAAAAAGGGGGATGACTAATTCATTCGGTAGTCATGAGGAGAACGGCTGGAGACAGGAAGGGATGGGGGGAGAGATGGGTGGAGATGGTTTTGATGAAGAGGAGCAGGGTGGAGAAAGGGATGGAGATTGAGAAAGGAAGGTGAGACGGAAAGCTAGAGGGTGATAGTAAAAGAGGAAGAGCGATGGATAAAAAGGAAGAGATGGGGATAGTGAGTGTGAGGCATGTGAGAGGTGTGGAGAGAGCAAGAGATTTATGGGGAGAGGGGGACGGACAGAGAGGAAGAAGGGGCGCAGGAAGGAGGTGGAGTGATGCAGAGTGAGCGAGCAGTTTCAGCTGCGAGGAGAGAGTGGATGTTGAGGGAAGGCAGGAGGAAAGAATGAAAAGACATACAATTAGGATAAAAGGTAGAAAAAGCACATGTAACAGAAAAGAACAGAGGATGTTAGTAGAAGACGCTGAGAAATTAATTTGACCCCTGTAATAAAACGAGAGCCAATGTACGACAAAAACACTGACATCTGCACACAAAGTTTATAAAAGCTAGAGCCCAAAGCAGACAACGGCACTGGGAAAGAGGATTGAAAAGAAAGCATGTTAAAAAAAATGCTGAAGTATAGTTTGAAGTCTCTCTCTATCGTGAAAAAAAAAGAAAAAGCAGATCGAGACAGATGTCAGCCAAAACCAGCTTAACGTAATGGCCGTGAATTTTGCTCTCGAATGCTTTCTGTTGTGTCAAGTGGTGGCATCATGTGTGCTTGCTTGGTGTCATGCCAGTTTCACTGCTTGTTTTCCCGAGGCAATCAAACTTCCACAAGCAGAGCAACATTTGACCTTGCTCGATGTTTGAACATAGCTTTTGAAAGGGTGCAGTGCAAGCGACCAAAAAGGGCCAAAACAACATTTTTAAATTAGGTGGGAGCCGAAAGAGAGAAAGTGTCAACTTGTTTGTATGTTGTGGTTGGAGTTATTGTTATGGGGTGGCATCGGTGGCCTAAACTAAAGGGCTAAAATGCTAGCTCAAGGAGGTGCTGTTCCACCTCCACTTGACCTTTGACCTCTTCTTTAAGGAAAAGAAACTCTCCTGAGATTAACAAAGTCAAACATCATTCTGACACAGTACAAAATATATATTTTTAATTTACAAATTTTTTTAAGTGGGTACGAGTCTCATATTCCAAACTATTGTTGGCGTGCAACATCGGCATGTTTCTGCTTTCTGAACCGTTCACACTTACCGACTGACTCCCGTTCCTGAGTGGTTGGGATTAACATGGCGCTGCAATATTGATTTACGTCCGTATAAAGCCTCTCCGGCTCTATATATTACACCACATTCAGCAGTCATCTATTCAATCAAATCTAATATTACACTGCCTCTCCACACAGCTGTCTAATAGCATTTAACTCACAGTTTGATTCCTGCTTTCCCTCATGTACTTCAAACGCTTGCCTTCAATATCCTTCATTCGTTTCTACTATGCCAAGATGAAGTCTTTTGAAAAGCACGGAGGATGAATGAGCGTGTCTCTGTGTGCACGCGCATGTGTGTGTGTGTGTGTGAAGACAGGATTAGCTGTGGCCTAAGGCTTAAGGTATGGAGTGGAGTGTATTTTAGAAGCTTCTAAATTAGCTGGGAAATGGGATTTTGAGACAATGGACTGGAAAAAACTCAAATGAAAGGATGCACTCGCAGCACTCCTTCATTTGCCTCTGATGTTCTCTTGCTTGTGCTTTTTCTAGTCTTTTTTCACCGTTGTTTCTTGTCGCCTCATCTTCCCTCTTTCTCCCTGTGCTTTCCTTCCTCCTCCTTTTCTCCCATATCTCTTTTGCATCTCACCTTGTTCTCCCTCAGCATCTGTTTCTTTCTGTCCTCCCTCCTCCCAGTCTTTGTTTCTATCTCTCCCACCCTCTCCGTCCATATTACAGTTGACAGTGATGATGTAAGAACGTGATTGTAAACAGTAGTATGAGGCTAACCTCACTTTGACCCACTTAGAACGGAAATCCCCTCGAGTACACACACACACACACACACTACAGACTCATATGCCTGAATAAATATTGGACTTGGGTCAGCAGCCACTCTTCTGTTCTCATTTCACTGTGTGAGCAACTGTCTGTCCAAGTGTGCATTTATGTCTGTGAACTGAACTGTGCACGTGTGAGTGTGTGCGCACACCTATCAGAAAGCCACCACACATCTCCTCCGCTCTATTTCTTCTCCTCTTCTCGCCCCTGCTCCCCCCTTCCCCAGGCCTTTATTTACCTATGGAGGTGTATTTGTGTCTAAGCCGGGTTTCTGCTTCAAACGATGCACTTCCGACCATGTAATATACGCCTGACGTTTGGCGTGCATCCAGGCTCTCATTAATAAACACGGGGGCTGTGTGCACACTAACACAGGGCTTGCCCAGGGCCCTGACGAGAAAACTGGCATGGCTTTGTTTTTAAAATAGCACCTCTGTTTTTTGCTGCTATCCAGTTGTTAAGTGTCTCTCTGCATCCACCCACTTATGGGATGATATGTGATCCGGTGATTGAACCACATCTGGGTGAACAGGGTTTCCCCTCTGGCTTTTAGACATGGGTAGGGGGATGTTGATGGATTTGGGGTTTTAGGTTATGATTGAAATAAAGGAGCTATTGTGGCAAGATTATGGCTTGATGTTCCACTATTTTCATTGTGATTATTATTCTTTTTTAAAGGAAATTTTGTTTTTATTCAGGAAGTCTAATGGGCATAAAGATCTCTCTTATAAGAAAGATTTGAAAATAAATTACATATATTATCAAATTGCTTTTTGCTTTTTTAAATAATACGAATTATTATAAAGATCTCAGAAAGAACTGAGGAATTATTATATACTTTTTCACATCTTGAATATACATTTTCGCATCTTTAAAAATTTTATGAAATGAATGAAAAGTTAAATCAACTGATTCACAAATTTTCCATAATAACATTCAACCGTTTATTTTATAAACGCACCAGTAAAAATGTCATTTTTATAAAATCTTTTGTCAAAATCCTGTTACTTTTACATACTGAAACTGAAAATATTCTGTGTAGTCTCTAGTAGTTTTTATTCAAGAATACATCACAAAAATTGGAACATTTCACATCATCTGTTTCTCTCCCTGCATCATGTTTTGCTTCATATATCAACCAGGAATAAGACAAATTGTGGAAGGAGGAGACTCCCATAATGCCAGTTTTCCTGTAATTTTGAATGTTGTAGACATGCCTTTATTTTCCATCTATTAGTTGGGAAAACTACAAATATAATAATGATTTGTATTAAATCAATTGAGGAGAGAACTCAGTGGAAAATGTTTTGGGGATTTGCCCATATTTAAACATATGAAACAGATAAACCCTTGGAACATATTCAGGGCCTTTACACTAAACAAAGATACTGCAGGGCCACATTGCACAAGGGACACGTGGCTTTATAGTAAATCGGTGGGTGACGCATGACACTAACAATGCAAGAGTTAGGAGTTCACTTCATGCTAAGAAAGGTATTTTGAATAATTGACATTTCAGGAAACATTAGGATATTTAAAATGTCCTACACTTTTAGTGTTTCAGTGAATTAATTGGCTATTAATTGAAATGTGGATTTGAGGGACTACTCCTGGGACTTTAAGGTCATTACATTACCTTTTCTTAATAATGGATGAATGAATACATTAACTTTTTGCCTCTGTGGGTGCACAACTGCTAATGCAGCCCACAAACTGTGTGTGTAGAATAACTTTATAGGCAATGTATAAAGTGTGTAAAACCGTATGTCAGAATTCATAAATAATATACCGAATTGATATTATTCACCCTGGATGCACAAATTACGACCCATTTAATGCTCTAATAATAGATCCATTTCACGTGATACATCTCTTGCTGTGAAGGATAATCTTCAGCTATAAAATTATATCACCTCGCTGACAGGGATATTGCCCACCTACTACAGTATAATCATATAACAGATAAGAAATCAAACTATGAAAAAAAATTGGATTTTGAGAGTAAAAACTTGAACACACCCTGCATGTGTGTGGGTGTGTGTGTACAACATAAATGTGTGCCTGTGTACGTATATTGTGTATGCTTGTGTGTGCAAGCACTCGCGTGTGATCTCTCGCCACGTCTTGCCGATCAGTTATCACTAATCCTTCCACTCAGAGCTCTTTAACAAGTTGCCATTGTGCTGCAGACGCTTAACATGATGGAGGAACGACCTCCGTGGTGAATGAAAAGAAGAGGGAGAGGGAAGGAGGAAGAGATACAGAGGGAGGGAGAGGGAGAGGGCAACACCTCCGACAATGGGGAGAAAATTGGTTTACACTAGATAGGCTTGTGATTACAGAGGGAAAGAAAATGACTTAGATTGAACAACACTGGGTGTGTGTCTTGGTGTGTGTTTTTATGTGTATGTGTGTATGTTTGTGAGGATTAGTGGGTGGTTAGGCTGGGATTTGGTTGAAATGAATTGGCTGGTATGGAGTGTTGATGGGTGCGTGTTTGGATGTTTTTCAGTCTGCATGTACTGTATCAGTGTGTGTGTGTGTGTGTGTGTGTGTGTGTGTGTGTGTGTGTGTGTGTGTATTTCCTTGTGCAATGTGCCTCTTTGTGTTGTAACTTGATCTAACTGGGAATTAGTCTTCATTATAGCCTTTTTAACGTGAGACACACACTCAACAGTCCAACTCATCCCCGCACTCTCTGTCTCACGCATTTCATTTTCATCATAACAGAAGAGTGTTGTTGAACATGGCTGCACTGTGATAGAACTGTTTAGCAGGAAAAGATTTCAACCATAAGGATAATGCACATTTTAATCAATGTCACTACTAATATTTGGAAGAAAAACAATCTACCAATGTGTTGACTTCTGTTAGTTAGTTTTGTTTTGTTTTTCCTTGTGTACATGAATGCACTTTTTCTTAACAAGAATCTTTTACATTTGTATATCAAAGACTTAGACTTAGACATAAATACATAGTGTTTTAAAATTACTTTGAACACTTTTTACAAGGTCATATGCTGTGATTTTCTTTTTTTTCTCTTATAACTGCCAAAACATATGATATACTGTACAATATTTGTGATATCCTAATTTAGAATCCTCTTCAGAGCTCCTAAATCCTTTTAATCTATCATAAATCTAAATGTCTCTCTCTCTCTCTCTCTCTCTCTCTCTCTCTCTCTCTCTCTCTTTCTAGGAGGCCCAGCAAGAGACCTACAGCACCAGGGGTCCTGCCCCAGGGAACTCTGGGAAGGCCAACAATGAGGATGCCGTCCCCCAAGACCGTCCATCCAGTCTGCCAGTGAGTGACTGACAGTTCTACTCACTAATAAGCACAAAGTATCACTGTATTTGACACACAGCATTACAAAAAACAAAACGTTCTGTGTGTGTGTGTGACACCAAAACACATCATCAAGCCTCAAAGAAACATTTGTTTCCTTCTCCTCCTCCTCCTCCTCCTGTATTTCTCGCTCACTGTCTAACATTTAGTTGTAAGCATTTCTGTCCAATCAGATGTGCCGCTCACCCTGTGACCCGCCTCTTTGTCTCATGTCCCATGGGAAACATGGATTTGACAGCTCATTTCAAAGCTTATGTCTGTGTTTGGACTGGCGTCCATGCCGAAGGCAAAAAGGCCACATGCATCAGCCTGTGGTCTAAGCATCATCCTCTCACTCACACATACACCCACACGCACAGAAAAGCATATGCACAGACACAGACATTCTTGCTAATGCACGCAGTCACACATGCAAACCCACACGCATTTGGCATTTGGGCCAACTAAAAATCGTTAAGCAGGTTGACTGGAGGAGTAATTGAGAAGAAATAGTGAGGCCAGGCTGATCTATGAGGGGAGAGAGATGTGGGCTGCTCCATGTTTTTGGCCAAACTAATCGCTTTTCATCATTTCTCCCCTCACAGCTCCCCAGCACTTTCAAGAATAGAATAAATAGACATTCGCAAATGGTCGCAAATATTGGCACTGCTTGAGGTGTGTGCCGTTTAATTTACCAGATACTTTGGAACAGCCTCAGGAGTGGAGGAATAAACTGCAAGAAAAACATAATTAAGTGTATGGACTCAAGTTATGCCATAGTATTTTCCATATTCTGATAGTTTCAAAGTATGCATTCAGTGGTCTTTTAACACACACTGACGGTTGACTCTGCTTTGTTTCAATTGAGCGGCTGATTTATCTGTCAGTTTACCAAGTGATTCCTACCCCTCTTTCTTATGCACACACACAGTCACACACTCTTTCTCTTTCTCTGTTCTTTCCTCCATAACATACTAGTAGTATGTCATCTGCTTTATCTTAGCATTTCCCTTTTTTTCCCCTTTCATTTTCAGTCTCCCACACTCTTTACTCTTCAACCCCCTTCCCTTTTCCTCTCTGTCTTTCTCTCTAAAGTAGCATCATGAAAGCTTTTTTTCCCCCTCGTGCTGTAATGAGAAACGGCCTTGATGTATCAGTGTGTGAATCCGGAGCGAGAGAGCAAGGCGAGGCGAGAAGCCACTGCAGTCGCGGGGGCCGATCTATTTGAAGCACCACCACCATCACCCCATATTCCCTCGCCACTTTAATCCTGGCGTTTTACCCCTTGGGTTCTCCGTGTGTTTTCACTTCCCATCCAAAGCGCGTGGCTCGCCGAGATCCTAATCGGCGGCAGGTTTTGATGAGAGAGAGACACAGAGAGGGAGAGATGGATAGATAGAAGGGGGGAGAGAGAGAGAGAGAAATTGCTCTGCGTTTGCTAGGCTGTTCCAGCAAGCTGTCACGGCAAAGATGTAACCATTTTTTTTTCTTTTTCCCCCTCTCTCGTTCTCACTCTCTTGCTGGCGTTTGATGTCAGATCTAAAGCTGCTGTCATCTTACCCCCCCCCCCCCTCCCCCTTCTCTCTGTCATGAGGGAGGGAGCGCGGGTCGGCAAAGTGTCATGTTGTTGTTTTGGGACGAGTCTGTTGTGTGATGTGGCGGGATTTTTGAAGGGAATCCAAAGGGAAAAAGGGCTTTACTAACTTATCACAAATGCAAGTCACAGTGCCCCTTAGGCCTTTTAAAATGTAATGTATTGGAGATACAGCATTTGTATTCTATATGGTTAATCACTTAAGTGCTACAATTACAAAAACACAAAGTGCTCAGCGCTCAGCACTACATTTCCATGTAGCTCTGACACTGACGTTAATGTGCATGTAACAACATTTAATTCTGTTGTTTTTCTGTAACAGTAGTTCTCAGTATAAATATATGAATGAGTGAGGTTTTTTTGTTGTTGTTTTTATTGTATACATTTCAGTTTTAACAGCGTTGTCGCTTATCTGTTAAAAAAAGCCTTGCCTCTTGGTGACAGCAGTCAGCTTTAATGTTCACCAGCAGCTTTTTCAGTGCATCATTGTAAACTGACCTGGCATTCACCACCTGGTTTTCAATATGGAGTTAGCAATAACACTACCGTATTCTTCCTACAGTATTGTCAGCGTCTTCAGACTTGCTCTGGTCTAGCTGAGCCTGTTCCTCCAGTTCCACACAATACTGAAGTCAGGAGCCAGAGCAAAGATCGTCTATTGAGAAGATGAACCTCTCGATTGTGAAACGCTTTAAGAAAAAGTTAGCATGTTCTTCTCTCCTGTAAATGTTAGCCAAAATCCTTAATAATTTAAATACAGTTGTATCTCCAACCAAAGGCTATATCTTTTGATAAAATGATATCGGTTCATTTGTCTGATGTGATACATCCCACATGATTGCACAGAAAGTTGCAAGAAATGTGTTTCTCTTCGTTGAGTCGTGCCATTTTTAAATGACCCTGATTTTACCAAAACAGGTGTGGCATTTACAGGCCCCCAAAAAAGAGCCAGACTGGGTGATTGGTACAGGATGACATGTTGACTGCTGCCTTGTTATTTTTGGCAGTGACGTTTATGGTACATTAAAATAGAGGAAGAGTGAGACGTCTGTGTTTTCCTCCTCTCTGTAGCACCCTCAGCCCTTTGCATCTTTTGCCTAACGTCGCTAAGCAGAGCCAGTTTTTCAAGTGCCACAGTGAGGTGAGGAGCCAGGGCTTTCATACCCACTATCACCCCCCCAAACACACATACACACACGCACAAACACACACCCCCGACCCCACCGCCACCCCCGTTCCAGTCACTACATGTTCCCTGCTCTCCGGCGCTCCCCTGACAGCCTGCCAAGCTGCCGCACAGCCTCCCATCCTCTGGGACATGGGAGAGGATGGCCAGCCATGTGGAAAGACAGAGAGAGAGAGCTGGGGGTGGGAGGGTGAGGTGAAGAAGGGAGTGGGGAGGGGAGGGGTGCAGAGCAGGATGAGATAGAGAATGACTAAGAGAGAGAGAGAGAGAGGGCGTGAAGCGGTGAAGTGAAACGTGGTTATCTTTTTGTCACTTGTTCAGGGTGAGGGATGTTGAATTCAGGCTATGGGGTTCTAGCAGCGGCATGTTATTCACACTAGCGTGCACACACACACACACACACACACACACACAGACAAAAATATTTTTGTACGTCTTTCAGTGCTCATTTGCCCCTCCTTGACTTATTTTCCATCAGACAAAAGGGAAAATTCAGAAACACTATCTCTCCCTCGCTGTCTCTTCCCTCTCACTCCTGTCCACCTTGCCCTCCTCTGTTTTTCCAAGTGTTAGGTCATGAATGATTGACAGGGCACAGCTGGAGAGGCCTGCTCCCCTCCCCGCCCCTCTCTCTCTCTCTCTCTCTCTCTCTCTCTCTCTCTCTCTCTCTCTCACTGCAACGACGCTCACGCTCACACAGACCTCTTTGCTCACAAACACACATGCATCGCGCACTTTGATACACATTCTGTCCTCTGTGAGCGTTTTCACACAGCCAGTGTGTGTGCTCTATCAGAACACGTCAGTCAGGCTGCCCATACAGTATGTGCTCTCGCTCTGGCTGCTGTGTTTTTTTAGAGTCCCCAGGCTGGCAGACAGGCCAGCAGGCAGCACAGAGTAATGTCATCCAGCAGGGTTAGATTCAGCCTCCACATTAGTGCACACAGGGGGGAGAAGAGAAGAAAACGAGGCAGAGGGAGGCCAGAAAGCAAAGAAATGCAAGGGAGATGAAGAGAGAGAGAAGGAGGCAAAGAACAGGGGAGGAAAAGGATGGAGGGACTCGTGGAAATAAAAACATTTATCTTGTATCATGTATCTCAGTATTACATACTGTAGATGCAAGTGCTTCAACATATATATTTTAAGAGACCATCCAAATTACACTGACAAAGTGTGTTAGCAATCATACCACGTGCATTTTCCATGTAGGAACATCATTTCTGCATGTATTTAACTGATAGATACTTGCAGTATGTGGAGAGAGAAAAGGAGGGTGGGGTGGGGTAGAGCGGAAGGCAGGGAGACTCAGAGACGAGATGTTCTCTGGACCCTGCTGCCTATTCTTAGAACAGACAGCAGCACTGAAGGCCGCAGCAGCTCCCTGCCACAGCTATGAACACATAGCAGCTCTGAGAATAGGACAGCTAATCTGGAGCCAGTTTCACCATCTGAGGTAGAGGGAAATGCTCATTGCTACTCCAGTCTTAACCCTGTAGACCTATTTGGTCAAATATAAGCAGGAGTGATTGATTCATTGTCACTTCATGTATTTGTCCACGTTATTTGATATTTTTTTATCAAACTTGCACTATTTCTCACACTGGTACTCACACTCTCCTGAAATTTGCTACAGCACGCACACATAATCCGTGTTTTCACCTCTGCCCCACTTCACCGCAGACCAAGATATCATGACACAGCGAGTCAGCGGACCCTGGCTTCATCTAAAATGCAGACGGGCTATTTTTCCGCTTGTATGCCAGCCTGTTTTTCGTTTGCTACTCATGAATCATTTAACGTGCACACACAGTTTCATGTACACGCGTAGTGTTTTTGATCCTCAAGAGCCGGGAACACGTGTTTTTGACGGGGCCGTACCATTTGTTCCCCCACGGCTTGAAAACACAGATGTACAGGAAGTGGAATTGATCTGCAGTTGATATTTCTCTAGGTCTTTCATCTGTGCACATCATCAGCATCATTTTTCACCTCTGATCATATCTGACACTTTTCTAAATATTTGTAGCTCCTTTTTAATATTTTAGCAGCTTAAATGTCTGCAAAGCCTTGGGGTGAATAGCCACATAGGAATTCTGTTTTAATTTTGAACACATTTTAGTCTGCAGCTCTGCCAGTCCGGTTTGAAATGTTGATGACTGAAGCCACCTGAAAAGAGGCCAGACATTAGCTGGAAGTTTGAACCTCCATGTTGTCAAGCATCTGCACTGCTGAAGTGTCCTTTAGCAGGACACTGAATCCCTGCCTGCACTCCTCTGTAGCTGACACTTCACTCTTATTCCCTGTGGAGGGGAGGGACACCCAAAGAGAATATCTCTTTGGGGATCAATAATGTAATTTTTTTGTGGAGGATTTTAGTTGTATTTTATGGCAAAATGTGATGGTTACACACTGTTCTACCTGCTGGGAACTATGCTGGCAAATGTAGGTTGTTAAAGCAAACTGGTAACACAAGGCTGAGCAGCAGTGGCACGAAGGAGGGAGGGGGGGCTCCTCAGCTGCGGAGGAGGCCATGTTTATACCCAACTGACCGAGGCACAGCATAGCAGAGTGAAGGGCAGATAGTAAAACTGTGTGTGCACTACTCTTACACACTTACCTACCCCATGCTCACACATGCGTACACCCCCAGTGTGTGACAGGCTTTATGATTTGAGAGTGAGGGGGAAATGGAGAGGGATGAACTTGGTTAAGAAAACACCAGTCCGGTTCCACTGGCGCCTCCCTACCAGCCTCTCATACAGAGGAGGAGAGAAGGAGGGGGTAGATAAGCGAGGAGTAGGAGGAGAAGGAGGAGGAGAGGGAGCAAGGACTGACCCTAGAAGGAGAGAAATGTTTCCCCTCCATCATTTTTTTTATCCTTTGCCCATCAGTTCTCCTCCTCTGGCTGGTGTCTTTTGTCAAAGCGTTTTTCTGTGAACAGACCAGGAAGACTAGTTTAAATTCAGAACAAAGGAGGACAGAAAAAGAGAGGCAGCTCATTGCTGTAGGTTTCCATTAATGCAGCAGCTCACACACACACACAAACACTACTGATCTGTATTTCGGTGACAAGCAGGATTCTGCATAAGCATCTTGTAAAAAATGGATGATGTAAATGGAAAGTGGATGACTGTGTGTGCATGTGTTTATGTGCATTTGCATGTGTGCATTTGTATGCATCTGTGTGTGTGTGTGTGTGTGTGTGTGTGTATTGCTGTTTTTTTGTTTGTTTTTACGGACACAAAACGCACATCAACACCTTCCTAACTGTCCTCCCCGTTCCACCATGGGACAGTCAACAGTGTGACAGTGTGTGAAAGCTGGGGTTTCTATATTGGGATGTTGGATATACACAGTAAATGAAAATGACACACTGCGTGTTTGACCAGTTTGGCTTGTCCTTTCAAGGTGTTAAATCCGGTGCTGTTCTTAACATGTGATGAAGATCCTGGCTGGACGTCACCTCCGTTCAGTTTGTGTTTGATTTGCTTTTGATAAGTTTCAGAAGACCAAATGCATCTACTCAAGTGCATACTTGATATATAGATTTCATTTTCACCAACTATTAATGCCAGTTATGCCCTTCTGGCACTAAACCCTCCATGATAAATGGTGATTTTCTGTTACCACATTAATATTTAAATTAACAGTTAAATGGCTTCAAATGTTATTGAGCCAATCTGAACTGAAGATAGGAAACATCTATTTTATATTTATTAGGAGTTTGGACATGGGAACGTTCTATTGTCAAATGATTTTTCAGTGCATGCATCCGGAAGTATTTCTCTTCCTCGTTGGATAATAATGTGGATTGAAATAACACAGATTTGACGCTGAGTGATATTTGCTGCAGCTGTTAGTTTTTCTTTTCTTCTGCTCATTTTTCAGTCTTTGGACTGTAGCAAAGAAAAATCTGAGAAAAGACGGAGCTAGAGAAAAAATTGACAAAATGTTGCTTTAGAAGGAGATAACAGGTAAAAGACTATCATCTCCCTGCTTGCTTTTCCTCCCTCCAACTTTCTCTCCCTCCTCCCTTCTTTAGCATCCCCCCTCTGGCCCCCTTCACCTTTCACTATCTCTCTTCCTAGCTTCAGTCATCCACTTCTAACCTTTCTGGGTTTATTTTTATGTCTGGTTCTGGATGCCTGGCCTCCCAGCAGGCTGGATAGGTAAGTGAGAAAGGAAGGAAGGAAGGAGGCAGCTGAGGAATGGAGGACAAGAAAAGTGGAGGAATGTAAAGAGGGATGGAGGGAGTGTACTGTCATCACCATGGCTCCCTCTGGCTGCTGGGAGGCTGAAATTACATCTGACTTTGAAGTTAGGGGCAGCAACACTGCCAGTGTTGCTATAGTGACAGAAGTGTGTGTGTGTGTGTGAGAGAAAGAGAGAGAGAGAGAGAGAGAGTATGTCAACTCCTTGGGAGGTTTATTATGCATGATCCACACTGTGACTAGTCCTGATGGCATTACAGTGCTGTTATTAATCTACTTTCATAAAATACCTGTGCTTTAAACACATTCACACACACGCACACCCATGCACACACGAACATATCTGGAAATTCACGCTAAGTTGCATTTACGCACACACAACCCACTCACGCACACACAACTCACTCACACGCACACACACACACACACGACCCATTTCACAGCTGGATTCAAACTTCATGTCGTGCCTTTTAAAGATTAAGATAAAGTTTTTCCTCTTATTATCTTTGAGAAGGTTTAGCTGGCTGCACACTGCGCTCACAGGCAAATGCAGAAGCAAGCGCGTGTGAAAACACACACACACACACACACACACACACTTATTGTTCAGATTGCAGATAGCTGTGTTTGGGTTGTTTGAGCTGCTAATATTCCACTGAGCCCTCGAATATTTATGGCTTTTGTTTCATCAAACTCTAAAAGCGAGGAGAAGAGCATTTTCAAAGGTAATGTAGATACATACATAGATAGAACAGATTTTGTTTTAGAATAAGACAGAATGGTATAAAAGATGAAAGATAAAGGGAGGGAGAGAGGAGACGTATATGGAGAGAAGGGATGGAGGGGGTGAAAATAATGTTCCATTAATGCAGAGCCAGGCTCTTGCTGAGGGCCCAGCGCCAATCTGCATCTCCCTACAGTCTGCCTGCTATACATTTTTCATGAACGCTGAGCGAGAATTAGCGACGGATTGCTGCTGCAAATCGCTTCTCCTTGGTCGGGGG
>JAVQJL010102674.1:0-16478 GCA_036024295.1 Nannoperca obscura
ATATATATATATATATATATATATATGACTTGCAGCCAAAAGAAACCTGAGCCAGACTCAACCCGGCATCACTCACTTAATAAAACAATACCCTCTCCTTGTCTTGTTCTGCTCCTGCAGTTATTGTCCATGCCGAGTGAGCTGGGTATTAAATAAAGTGATGCCTGTAGTTAAATGCCTGGTTTTGAAATGCTAATTTAAAAAATAAATAAATAAATAAGCTATCTGTGAGGGAATAAAAAGTCAAAGTTGTAGATAATGCAAAGCAGACTGCAGGTTGCATTCCTCCACCCCTCCCTGCAAGCCACACACATACACCCACACCCACACCGATGCACACTTTAATCGCACAATAAATAATTAATCAGAGGTTGGGCTCAATGCTGTCGAGTCTGCAGATGAGAGAACATCCAACTGCTGAGAGGGGCCCTAAAAAAAGCAGGATTAACAGCCTTAAAAAGGATTATCAACAGTTCATCGTGAACCAATAAGCAACATGTCATCAGTTTAGGTTGAAGGGAGAAAACTACAGGTGCAACCATGCAGAGTCGAATCCATTTTTTTCTCAACACAAAATAAAACCAAAAGCCACCGGCTCTGCAGCTCTGCAGCTTGTGAGGGGGAGAATGAAGCCGTCTCTTCTTTGTGACATTTTTTAAATGCAAATATGGAAGAATTTGATTATATGCTCTGTTTGGTTTGCTGCATGCTGCAACACCATTAATACAGAAGAATAGGTCAGAGGTGTCTTTAGAGGGAAAACGCCTGGTGCATTGATTTTAATGCAGCCTATTACACTGCTCTTGCATTGATCATGACAAACACCAATAATCATTATGTTCCATATATTTATTCCCACTGACGCATTCAGTCTCCTCCAGTACTGTTAGCAGACAGATCACAAGTCACTGCTGCATGTCCTCTCTCCTTCTTTATTAGTGCTGCATGCTCTGTGTGTTTCCAGTGTTGCAGCAGAGAGCAGAGTGTTTACCCAGCTGTAATTACAACATGCACAATGACCTCATTCTGCTGTGTCAGTAGCAGTAATGTATAGCCCTTGATCTTAAACTGCAAAGAAAAACGGTATGCACTTATTCTCAATATGCTGACAACATTCCCGGCATTTTTTAGACATGGCCGTGACGGCAGGTCGGAATTTGATATAAGCAGCGGTGCTCCTATTCGTCTGACAAGGTCTCTCTGCCTTAATATGCATTCAATAATGTGAAATGATATTAGCTGTAGGAGCTCATTGACTGTGCACTCGGGGTCTCGCGGTGTCTCTCCGTCTCTGTCTGTATCATGCTCTTTATCTGTTCCTCTTCCACACACACACACACACACACAGAAGAAATGGGGGGAGGCTTGAACTGCGGATAGCAACAGCAGCAGAGCAATCACACTGAAGAAATGCCCCCCACGCCCGGCCCATTAATAACAGTAATACGCACACCGCGCCCAAGCCGGCACCGCCGAAAGCACCACTGACACTTTAATGGGCATTTTTTACTTTTGTTTTTAAATAATGCATGTGCTGCTTGTCAGCACTGCTTCTCTCCACCCGCGTGAGCCTCTGCAGCATTGCTTTGTGCAGAAATTACAGTGGGGACCTGTGTTTTTCTGTGCTGCCTGCTCCATAAGCTGCATTCATCACATACATGGGGACATCAGTGTGCAGTACATCGCACTCTTGGGGACCCGTGTGTGTGTGTGTGTGGGGGGGGACACATGCATATGTGTCTTTGTCCCTCATTGGCGCTGAGCTAATTAAGAGTGTCTTTGAGAGGGTGAACTGTGTGCCGAGGCTCCGCAGCAGTGGACACGGCTGCTACAGGAGGCTTGATGCTATATATTTTACAGCAGGCTTGACAGGGTGCCAGCGTCGATGTGTATCTGTCCAACATATGCTGTTAGATTGTTTTAGAAAGCCTCATATAGAGCCAGCGCTCACCTGGAATATCTGGGTTCTGTTCCAGAAATAAGAAAACATCCAAGTCATGTGGTTCACTCCATCTGTCCAGACAAGAACGGTTTAAAAAAGTGTGTTTATTTCATATTTATGGTTTTAGGAGCCTTTAACAAACTCAATTTCCCACAAGTCCAAGCATCTTGACATGGGGAGAACAGGGAGGGAGGTTTTAGATTTTTACAGCTAAAATGATGGCGAGATCACATCAGAAGAGAGCATTAGTGGATCTGACTGATCAACATATTTTATTATACGTATGTTTTTACATACAAAAAATGCCTGAACAAAAAACTGGGTTATTGTATTGTTACTGTACAGAGTGACTAATCTCGGCGGTGGTTTTCTATTTTTACATTTTTGACAAACTTCCTGTTTGCTGTTGACTTTTCTTTTTTGCATAAAGTGTTTTTTTTGCTTAACACGCTGACGTGTTCCTGCTGTAAACCGAGCTCATTTGTTCCAACGTTGGATTTAACATCGTAAACACCAGAAACACAGAAAGATTCAACTTTCAGTGACAGACGTTGGTGGAACACCTGTTCAGTTTCCTTCTCCACATAAAACACATATTATAATTACAAGTCCGAAGATCACTTTTAAACAAAATCCATCTGGAGGTAGATCCCGATGTGGCTGCATTACTCGCCTGCGCTACATGGGGGGCGCTGTCACCCGCTCAGCCAGCATGAGTACGGATCATCTCAACCTTTGGAAAGTCCACATGCATGCACATCACTGCAGCAGCAGCAGCTTTATTTATTTTTTGGGCTTTGCCACTTTGTCGTCGTGCTCCTCGTTTGGTATTTCGAGCGAGCGTTCTGTGTCTGGCTCACTTCTCCTGCTGTATTGATTGTAGACAAGCTTCCTATCTATATTTGTGATTACATTTAAAGTCAATAAACCTCTGAAATGAATATTTAGCACAAACATTGATGTCTGTACGATGCCTTTTCCTTGTTGCCCCCTCAGAGTGAAGTGTGCTGCTGCTGGAGTGCATGCAGTGGCCCCTGGCTGCTTCCTGTCTGTTTAAATGACGCCTGCCTGTGTCTCTCTGTGTCCCCGTAGGAAACACGTTGTGTAAGTCAGGAAGCATTGCTGTCTTCGGGAACGTGGTGTACAGCGGACTGCTGAACGATCACCTCTGGCATTTGGGAGTGCCCCTCTTTACAAGACTGGTAAGAGCAGCAGGCCCCCGTGTGCACACTTACCTCCATTTTGTAGGAAGAGCTCATGTGGTTCTGTTGAGGCCAAACCGGCTTCAGGTGCAGAACTCCCCAGCGCCTCTAACGGGCTGCTTCTGATGCCGACTCTGTTGACATGTGTTAGCTGAAGTGATACCCCGCGTGCAGGACGTGACAGTGCTCTGCTGTGGATGGAAGACTGGGGAACCCCACCCCGTCTTAGCATGCTATTACATATCAGACCTCTCCAGGTAGGAAGGTCCTAGTGAGACAACACAGGTGGAGCTTTAAACGTCCATATGCACGTCTCCCCAGGTGAAGTTTGCACTGAGAGAAGGCAGACTTAATTATTCATTAAATGTTGTTTTATGACAACAACTTTAAAAAATCATAAGGTTTTAATTAAGAGCTGGGGAAGTGGACGCCTGTGTTCAGGATGAATGATAAGTGTCTGTCCCTGATTGTTTGTGTTACACTGGTGCTGGAAAGTGATACACCAGAGATCCCTGTGAGCAACTACAGCAGAGCAAGTGTTCCTAAAGAAAAGAGAAATTCAGCACAGCACTTTTTTCTTCCCGTTAATTACCCTCTTTCGAGGCGGTCCGCAAGTTTTCATCAATGTTTATTATTGATTAAATCTGTCGTCGGAGCTGTCATTTATGAGTCAGGAATTACTGTTGATTGGTGCACAAGGGTTGCATATAATTGGGTTACATTAAATAGATAATTCAGCTGATCTCATAAATGCCTAATGTGAAGGCTTGTTTGATTATCAATTAATGTCAAACGGAGATGCAAGAGGCGGTTAAGATTCCAGTTGGGTTTGCTTGTATTGCGACCGAGCCTCCCTGTGTAAGAGCCTGCAGCTTGTACAGTGAAATATATATATGCACTTATCAATTCAAAGCAAATGTGAAGCATGCATGCACTGACACACACAGTACACACAGCAGCCAGTAAACAAGTCTTTGGAAGATGCAACAAATGATAAAGACATCAAACCCGACAGCCGACTGAGATTTGGCTTCCAATTAAACAGGACTGAACTGTTTCTCTCTTGTTACTGGTCATGAAGAGTATGAAGGAGGAAAATAATTACACTTATATTTTCATAGATCAAAAGTCTCATCATGACACCTTTTTTAAAGCAGAGAATTTAATATAATAAGATGGTCTCGGGAATAACTAGCATGCAAATAGTCTCAAAGAAGCAGCCTGCTGATTTTACAGTTGACTTGCCAGGTTTAGTGCCGCCTAGTCGATGAAGAAAGATGTATAATGTGGTGTGTCAGTCTCAGAAAAATACCCTAATGATGTCACACATTTTTACCAGAAAGCATGCAGGGAAGATCTAGTGAGGAGACACGGCTGGGTTGCATTATGGGAAATGTAGGATACACTAAAAGCTCTATTTTTAGTGATCGCACCTTTTCCTTTCAAAGTTATTAATTAGTCAAACACAGAAGTCATATTTAAACTGCTGGAATCACTTTTTCACCATAAATAGACTCCTTGTTAATTGATATCTTGCCTCATAATCCTCATCTTCTCCTGAATCAGAGGTAATGCAGGTTATTGTCACTGTGTTCATGGTTATAGTGCAACATATCATTCATTCATGGATAAATACATGAATGAATCTAACAGACATGCAAAGACAAAAATCATGTTCAAACACAAACAAGGTTTTATGCATGAAGGTTTTTATGCAACACTAACACTTAACTATATATATATATATACACACACACATATATATATACACATATACTGGTGCTAATACTGTCATGGCGTCGCCGTCCTCGTGTCTCTTCTTGGACCGCAGCGTATCAAGCGAGCTCCCGGGCTGCAGGAGCGCCGGCCCAAGTGAACGGTGCAACTTCCTGCTGCGAAGCAGAGGAGTGGCCTCGTGTAGCACTCTGTGTGCCTGCCGCCGACACACCAAGTCTGCCCTTCAGTGGTATCAGCATGACACGCAGCAAGCCTTCACATCCCCAACACACAGCCACTAATTACTGCACAGCCCTGGGCAGGTACGGCCTGCTCATTGCTAAGGTGTAAACACTGCATTATTAACACGACATACAGTCTGTGCACACGGCTATGTTTAATATACTCGACGTGTGTCGACACGGAGGCGTTACTTTAGTGGGATTCTTTACGTGGAGCCATACAATAGATTTATTGTTTCCCAGACAGTGAGCTCCAAAATCACCAGATGGGCAATTTGCTGCGTATAGTGTAATGTATGCTTACAAATGATGTTTAATGATGTCTTCCAGGGCTAGGAAACAAAACATTACTGTTTCCTAGGCTGAATATGCAGGCTATGTCAGAACGCTCCAGTTAAAGGAATAACTTAAACCACACATTTTCCTGTTCTTTTATGCACATTTATGGGATGTCTTGATGGCAGAGCACATTTTGTCCTGTGTCATCACGGTACATCTCGCCCTGCACATGAGCTAACTCGTCACCTGTTCAGTTTTCATTTAAAACTTAAAGCCTAACATGTTTATATTCACTGTTCACGTGGTGCCAGGAAATACAAGTGTTATGCTGCTTTCATAAATACCTACATATATGAAAGGTTGCAGTTTTGGGGGGTTATATGTATATATTTAAACCAGAAGGGTGTACAGCACACTAACAGGATGTGCTGCTACTGAAACCCATTTCCACTACATAGAAATAGTTTTAGTGCATAACGCAAAATCATATCATCGTTACTTGTGTATAACTTTACAAAAAAATAGCAAAAAATCTATTACCGTGTGTGTTGCATCATGACAGTAACAGAAGAGAATTTCAAACAATACTGGAAACACCAACATGCAGAATAAGAAGTGGAACAATCAGCCAGGCGGCAGCTGTGAGTCTCCACAGGAACAGTGTCCACAGGTGAACTGGGGAGTGTGGTATCTTTGGGATCCTTCAGCATATGGGTAGCAGCTGTGTAAGTACAGGAATTATGCGTGTGCAGGAGTTGGCGTCACCGGCAGCCGAGTCAAATCGAGTTGTGTATGCGGGTTTGCTGTAATCTCAGCAGAGAGCAAATCAGGGGTTGTACAGCTATGACGAGCCCCAAGGGGAAAACGTGTCAGTCACCAGGCGCACCACGCTGCTTAATGTAAGCTGCACTTTGTCACAGTACTCGAATGATGTTGTACCCGTGTTTAAGCTAGCAAAGCTTCCATCTTGATCGCTGGCAGTTAGATTGTTAATATATAAAAGCTGAGCAGGCAGCAGACGGGAGCGCTTCTTGAGAATGCCGTGTGACTGCTGGTGGAAACAGTCCTTCAGGATAAAAGTGCTGTGCCAGAACCGTTCTACACTCTTTGGTTCTGTTTTTGTTCCTTTGTTTTGATGAAGTTGACGCTTGTGAATGAATGAAGGGAGTTTACAGGTTTAAATCTCTACGGTTCCAATTCAGCCTGGACTCCCGTTTATCATAATTCATAATTATATATTATGAGTTATATACTTTTTTTCCTATGTGAAGCACCTCCATGTACGTCCTAGAATCCAGCTCATGTGAGCATCTTTAGCTAACTAGTACAACTTTCTGTCGCTACAAGAATAAAAGTATAGAAATGCAAAACTTTATAACTTCATCACCACCAGAAACTGTTAATGTGCTGCAGTGTTGATGGTGTTTCCCTCACCTTCATGATGTGGTTAGTACAGAAATGTCAATACTTACCTGGTGGAGCTGATGAAGACGGATCAAACGAGCGCAGCTGAGGATCCTCGTCAGCCGGTTGTAAAACGGGGTCACTCCATAAAGTGAAGTGTGTGATTAGAGCAAAGCAACCTGGGAAGACTCAGGATGGAGCGCCGTCTCTTCCTGTCTTCCGCCAACCAACCAGGTGTCTCCCCAGCTGAGACCCGACAGCGCCGGGCCGAGCGTTTGATGAATGAGGACGACGGGTCGAGCTCGCCGTAACGATATCGCTGAACTCCGCTGGGATTCTGCGGGGTTGAGAGTGAGAACTCGGAGGAGGGGGAGGGGGGAGTGCAGCTCATTGTCTCCTCTGGCTTCCTAACGACAGAGATCTGAGTGTAGTTTGACAGAAGACGCTCTGTAAGTAGCAGCACTCTACAGAGGGGAGGTGAGATCATCATCAAATATTAAGACGGCAGATCCCGAGTCGGTGAGGGTCGGAGACAGGCGGACATTTTAGGCAGAACACGCTCTGTGTGAGGCCTTCACTTCCTCTTCTCTTTGAAAGCTCTATCTTTATAATGGATGGCAGAGTCTCCCGGGAGTGTCTAGGCTACGGTGGGAAACGTAATGGTCGGGAAAGCCACTCGCATCCTTGGTAGGCAGCGTGGATCACGGGAGACAGGAAGTGGCGAGGACCGGGTCTGCACCCCGAGCAGCGCCATCTTAACCCGACTTCCAGTTTTCATCTGTAGTTGAGGAGATTCCTGGAAAGGAGTCGTGGGGATTATATGATGCTGAAATGCCCTCAGATTCTTATTTTCTACCTTATTTCCTAATCCCTCCAACCCCAAGTGCCCTCAGCTTCAGACCATGATGCTCTCTGTCTGCATCCACACCACCCCCGCCTGCCTCCACCCTTCTTCTTCTCCTCCCTCTCTGCCCTCAGTTATTTATGAACAGGACTTGAAATAGACTTTAGTATTTGATAAAAGCGTGATCCTTAATCCGAGTTGCCTGAGAAGTGCATTTCATTTTTATTTCCCATCAGAGATTGATGGAGGAGTGGGGCGGCTCCCCACCCTGTGATTGCTAATGTAAATTCATTGGGTTCTGGTGGACATGTACAAAGATATGGAGGGCTTGTATGTGCATGGTAATGCCACCAGTAAGAGGTAGTGTGTGTGTGTGTGTGTGTGTGTGACAGAGAGGTAAAGAAAGAGGAAAACATGTCTTGATTTATGAAAAGCGCAGTTCACTTCTAAAATAAACCTCTTAAAACATCACAACATTTGCAAAAGCACTAATGATTTCCGTCAAATCTTCCACGTGCACGTGTGCTCTCCTACAGGAGGAGGAAAAATAAAAGGGGTGATAAATTTAAGATGACAGTTACGCCACATGAATGAGGCCCCTTGTGTATCAGTTCGCTCAAAGCCAGCTGCAGATTTAACTCAGCCTCCTTATGTGGCAATTACCGATGGGTAACATCCCCGAATATATCTGCTCTGTTCACTACGGCCGTGTTCTCTATAGCTGGCAAATGTTCTGTAGGGTCCTACAGCAAATTACCCCCCCCCCGGACGTCATTTATTGAATGATCCAGCACCAGAGGATGCCGCAGAAACCACTCCAGCTCTGTGCTGCCGGCCCCCGGGTGCCACAGGGTTAATATTTAAGAGCGCGAGCTGCCGGTCGTGTATTGATGATACGTTTTGAAAATTGCTGAGGCAGGCTCATTGTTACAGTGCTGTCTAGAAGATAGCCAAGCCTCCCTCCCTCCCTCCCTCCCTCCCGGTTTCTCCTCCCCCTTTACAGCCGCCAGATGGAAAATACACTAAAGCATGTAATGTAATATATCTTGGCACACAAAGGTGTTTCACAGCAACTTCGTCTGGCCTCTGATCCGCCACAAAACGCTTTTTTAACCAAACACAGCGCTGGTCACCAACCTGCGAGTTTGGTTGCGTACGCTGGGGAAATAAAAGGAAACGCACACGGTGAAGACGGTGAACAGCAGCAGCTAAAAGTAGAAAATAGGCTGTGCCTCCCACTTGCCTGTGGCATACTTTAAGGTTTTCTCTGAGACACCCCCCCCCCCTCTTTTCTCTCTTCAGCATTGTCTTCTTCTCCTCTTCAATGAACTAAAACTGCCACAACTTCAGTGCAACGTCTCAGTCACAGACAGTGAAAAGAAGAAAGAGGAGCAATCTGTTAGCCCTCCACTATCACCAGCATCATCATCAACACACTCCTCTCCCCTCCCTCCTCTTCCTCCACCACCACGTCTCCCAGCTTCCTGCCTCCCCCCCCCACCCCACCTGCTCCCTCCCCGGGACGCTGAATTTTACAGTACCGTCTGCAGGATCCCGGGTTTGTTTGGCGCACTCCTCTATGCAGAGCAACACGGCTCCGGTGGAGGAACGCTGGAGGCAGCTGTCAAGCGCAGGCTGCTGCTGCTGCCGCCGCCGCTGCTGCTCTAGTTGAGCCTCGGCGCCGTACCGACTGATTTCACATTCACCAATAAGAGACGGCACAGGGGGCAGAGAGAGAGAGAGAGAGAGAGAGAGAGAGAGAGAGAGAGAGCAGGGGGAGAGTCTCGAACTGAGTGGTGTGGAGAGGCAAGTGGAGTGGAAGAGTGTCAAAAGAAAAAAGAGGTTACAACACCTCCCCAGCTCTCCTTCCGAACTCCCGTCTGCCTTTTCCCCCCTCTATCTTGTGTTGGCTCAGAGGAAGAAGAAGAGAAAGAAAAGAAAAGGGGGCTTTTAAAAATTAACTGAAGAGCAAGCTGCTTGTAGAGAAAGAAGAACAAGAAGAAGGGGGGGACCTCAAGTCAAGCCCCATTGAACAGCTGAGAGGGAGGGCTGCCTCAGTGGAACAGGGACCAGTAGAGCTCTCTGTCCACGCGCTCGGACTCCTCCTGACACCCACCCCGGCTGGACTGGTCCCGGTGCTCGGCCCGTCTCTCCTCCGCCCGCCCGCCCACACCCGTCCCGCGTCCACCATGATGATGTACTTTTGGGTGAGTACCGGACCACCAAGTGTGGATCTCTTTAGCGCTCACGCTGCTCCGGCACGGGCAGAGAGCTGGTGTGTATGGTGTGTGTGGCGTATGCGTCTGAGTGTGTTTCAGCCTCTACAGTATATACAGTGTGTGTGTGTGTGTGTGTGCGCGTGTGTGTGTGTGTGTTGCGCCTCCCACATGCATGAACAGAGCTGATGGTTTTGCATTTCCATGTGTTTTATTGATGCTGGATTCTGCAGCCAGATGCTACAGAGGCCTGCGTGTGTCGGGTTGATTCAGCCTGTAAACGACTGGGATTGTTACTTCCACAACTATTGTTAATCAGCTTGAAATGACAGTCAGGCTACCCAGCATGCAGCATGTCTACCACTTGAAACAGTATCTCTGATTTAACGCCGGCGTGTGAGGATGGACTGCTCGGGGTCTTCTGGGGACACGTTCAGATTTGCTCGTCTGCGCGGCGTTTTGTGATGTTGTTGTTTTGGTTGCCCGAACATCTAAGTCAGCCAGACTTCCTCCTATTTTTGTCTTTTGCCCAAATTAAGCAGCATTAAGCACAGAATGAGGATGATTGCAGATTCTTAACCAGAGCTGCTGATTAATTCAGTTTGAGATCATGTGTGATTAGTCAGATTGGGTTTGTCTCCTCTGTGGTTTGTATTCTCACCACAACAATACCCGCCCTCTGCTCGCTGCTCGTGCATTTACACTTTTTTATTTATTTTTTTCATTCCTCACTAATGCACATTGCAGATCATTTTAATCCTCCACTGTTTTGCTAACTTGTATTTTGTACCTTCACAGAAACACAAAGTAAATGAAATTATTTTCCAATGCAGCACATATTTCCAGTATTGCCTCTGTAAACAGTTTGAGCTGTAATGCAGTTACAGACGTGTCTCCTGCAGACTGTGTGTGTGTGTGTGTGTGTGTGTGTAGCTATTGATCGTGAGTTCACATTTCTGGGGAGAGAGCATCTTTTTTTGGGGGGGAAGGAAAGTTATTTTATGTGGATGACTCCATTATATGACTATATACTGAAGCCGTTTGCTTTTTAATTTACGTGCATGTGAGAGCAGAAAATAGAAAACAAACCCATGTTGAATATGCTGTGAATGAAACAGCACTGGGTATTGATTTGGAGCTCGGGTTCCTGGAGAGAGAGGGCGTTTTGGGGCCAAAGATACTCCAAGTGGAGAAATAAGCTCCAATTTGTACCGCAAGAAAAGTTAGCGTTGTGTCTCGGCGTGGAGTGGAAGTGACAGGAAGGTGTATGATTTCCAAATAATGTCATAACTAAAGGAAGATAATCCAGCGCGCCGTGCTGGCGGTGTTTTCTGGAGGCCTCCCTGATTCTCAAAAGCGTTTCTCTTGTGATGCTCATTGAGAGAGGCTCACTGTCTTCTGGCCTCTTTGAAGGTGTGCTGCGAGGACTCACCTTTTTACACACACACACACACACACCCCAACACTTTCATCACTAATTCTCTGTGCAGCCGGTCGGAGCGCTGGCCACACACAGATGCAGGCCGGCGGTTCGCAGCCCTGCAGGCTCACCGGTGTGCACGGGCCTCGTGTCCTGCAGCGGGCTGGTCCTCTCATCGCAGCAGCTGTGTGTGTGTGTGTGTGGTGGGGGTTATTAGTATTAAATAAAAGCTTTCATTTAATTTGAATTTAATTCAACACACGACTCCTTATGATGGTAAAGTTTGGCAAAAAAAAAAAAAGAAACTAGAGAATATTTCCTGTTAGCGTGCAGGCTAGCTGCAGCTAAGAGGAAGGCTACTGGAGCTGAAAGAATAAGTCAATAAATATTATAATAATAATAAAATATTTATTTATACAGCCCCAAATCATATCAAAGATCTCTCAGAGCACTTTTCATACAGAGCAGGTCTGGTCATACTTGATCTAATATAATAGACCCAACACTGGGCTACAGTGGCAAGAACAAACATTTTTTATGTCCTTTATCAAGAGAAACTCATTTATTTTTAGTGGCTCCCGCTTCTTAAATGTGAGGATTTGCTTTCTCTGTTTTCTGTCATTGCAAATTGAATATCTTTCAATGAAAAAAAACAGTGTTTTGGTCATTTGAAGATGCCACCTTCAGCTCTGTGAGTCTGACAATAAGAAAAGACAATGGGACTTAATTACTTATTAATTATAAATAATGAGAAAAACAATACTGATGTTAATGGTCAGTGCAAGCGGTTGCTAGTTGCAGTCCTAAAATGTGACGTCAGCTTTTGGAAAACTTTAATATGAAGAGAAAGAAATCATTACAGTGGTGGTGATAGTGCTGAAACACTTTATTAAGATCAATAGAAAATGAATCAACTTTTCAAATGTGAAGATTTGCTGCTTTTTTCTGTTTTATATCACTGGACATTTAATATCTTTAGCTTTTGGACTGTGCTGTATTATTAAAGCTGTGTTGTGAAGCAGGCATGTTGAAAGCAAAAGGTGTTGGTGGGTTGTGGGAAATTATGATGGACCTCTTTCACAACTTCCTGACACTTTCAACAGTTTATGGATTAAACCGAAAATAAGCAGAACACAGATTAATAGACAATAACAACGGGCCCTAATGTAATAACAGGAGCAGTGACCTTTCGACTGCTCAGCCATTAAATGGCAAGTGAGAGCGAATTAAACAGGTTAAGGAAAATGTTCGGGTTCCAGAGTATTGTCATTTCTGAGCACAGTAACATCACAACCAGTGCACGAGGAGTGATGAATGTGTGTGCGTGGCGTCGGCCAGCGTTTAGCTGCGAGACCGCCTCCTGGTTGAACTGCAGGTGGTGAGCATTACCTGCGCTCCCTCCGGAGGCCTGTCAGTCGTGCATCAGTCTGGGGAACCTGCGAGCTCCCCTCATTAGAATATTTATTCACCAAGCAGATGTTCTTATCCGGGGCAATTACCTTTGGCTTACATTTCCCTGTTGCCCACTGATATAGATGAATGTGTATACAAAGACGTCCCAGGCTATGCATGGGACCCCTGGGTGCCACCCACCTTTCTACCCCGTACGCATTGGCGGGCAAGCCAGCAACCGTCTGGTCTGCCACAGCACAACCCGACCCAACCTCAACTCCGCCGGGGTAATTGGAGGAAGTGGAGGCGACATCTCCTGCGATGGCCACACAGTGATGGAGAGACGGCCTGTATATCATTCTCTCCACCCGGCTGTTCCTTTGCATTAGAGACAGAGAGAAAAAGGGAAGAGGCATGGAGTGCAGAAACCATGCATGCTTCTGTCCTCCCCTCAGTGTGATGAATAATTTAGCAGTGCAGGGCCCTCGTTGTCGAGTGGAGATGGTGGTAATGGGGAGACTGTATATATACGGCATGGCAAGGAGCAATGGTTTACGTTAGACTTCCCCGGCCAACGCACTCAAGTGTGCCGCAGGCTGCTCACATGGTGTGTTTGGCCTGCATTAATGCTTTGTTTTTATCTGCAACAAGAAAATACAGCACAGATGTCCACGAGCAGCGGCTTAAAACTGAGGAAGGAGCCGGTATGAGTCTTTGGTCATTAGTAAGAGTGGATTCCCTTTAGGCAGACGTTCAATCAAAGCTGTTGTGATTCGGTCATATATGGTGCATTATACTGCAAATTGTATCAGTAGGTTAGATTGTCTTAGAAGATGAAGAATAGCTGGAAGCACTGCTACATCTGCCCTTATCGCACGCAGTGCATACTGTATATGTGCAGCATGTGTTGTGGTTACAATGCATGCTCATGGTCTCAGCCTCTGGTGAGACATTACAAACCCACACGGAGGCGTTTGCAGCCCACGCTGCAGAAGATGTTGAAATTCATGGCAGACGGTGTGCAGAGGCAGAGCCGATCAGCCGGCGGGCAGCGAGTCCAGGCCGCCGGTTTCATATTGCAAGATGAAGTGCTTGCGATCGTTTGTTAATGTATTAATTGATCTGTGTCCTCAGACGGGCGAATCAGGAGTAGTGTCACGTAGACTCTTTAGTACTCCCCGAGACGCCTTCATTAGCTGCTGCTGGCCGGCTCTCCACCCCCATTACAGGGCCGCGTTGCCACACACTTTACCTGACTGCTGTAATAACTTTAGACATTTCTATCTCCCTGGCAAGTCCTCCGACAGCCAGAACAGTTTGGGGGCTTAACATCAAATGTGAGGCGCTTCTTTGAAAGGCTTATACTGCAGGTGATTCACTCCGGGGTGTCACGTGGCCTTGTTTTTGTCTGCGAGTTGTTGCTCTCCTTTTCTTCTAACTTTCAGTAACGGCTGTTGCAATCAGCCATTAACTTCCAGCTCGATGTTTTATAATCTGGAAGGCACACATGCCTTTGTAGCACGGCTGATGTAACAGCTCTGCTGCAAAGCCGAGCTGAGGAAGCGGTGCAGTCGCCACATCCAGGAAACGTGTTGTCTGTTTAGCCACTAATGCCGACGAGAATCAAGCAACTTTATCAGGTTCTTCCAGTGTGAATTAATTCAGAAAGAAATCTTATTTGTCTTCTTTCTTTACATTTTTTCGTGGAAACAGGGCCCCACCCTTTGTGCTCTGTGGGATCATTAGCAATCAGTAGCTTAGTAGTAGTAGTAACAATAATTCTGTCAGCTTTTGGTCTCTTCCCCTTGGGGCTAATGGGTCTAGATCCCAGCTAATTGTGATTAGGCTCTGACAGCAGGTTTTACTTGCAGGATTTTCACACCACAGTCCTCTTTGATATTAGCTGAAGAGCCGATAAAGAGATTAGATACAGGAGGTGGGGGGGAGGAGGAGGGAGGCAGGAGTGGGGAGGTTCTTAAACTACAGAAAGACACCTACACGAGGGAAATCACTGGCGAGTTTAGCCGAGGAAAATAGATCCGGACGCAGTAAAAGCCTTGCGCTCGCTTATTGCACCTGCTATCATTAGCGCTTTTGTACACATGGTCAGCCTCCCAGGGAAAAGTCATTATCCAGCTGTGCCGTTATTTCTCTGCTGTTTTCTCCTAGTGGAGTGTGACTTCAGGGCTATAGCCAGCGCACCATTTAATGCCTCCAACACAATAAAGGACTCCAGCCTTAATGATGTGGGATTGGATAGCCATGCCTCAGGTTGTCCGGGGGCTTGTGAGCTGTTACTATACGAGCGGCCATTTTGCCTCGCCGCTGTCGAGGCTGCGTGTCAATTCAACTCCAGCCCATTCCAGAGGAGGCAAAAATACAAATCTGATTTAATGATTAACGGTGGCGGCGTGGTTTAAAGGCTCTCTCTCTCTCTCGCTCTCGCTCGCTCCTCAGGGCAGTGAGGGAGTAAAGGAGCAACACGATGAGTGGTGGAGCTGGTGGAGTAGTGGGATGGAGAGTTGCCAGAACACGAGGCAGTATTGTCTGTTTTTCACTCGTGACTGAGTGAACAAACCCGGATGAGTGAGTCGCACTCAGGGCGACGTGTGATTATGCAGAATAATGTTTCGAACTAAAGCGAAGCAAGACGTTCTACATCTTACCGACTAGAGGGAATTAAATATTAACATTATGGCTTCTCCACAAATGGGAGCTGGAGCAAAGATTTCAGGACATCTTGAACCCCCAAAATAGACAGAAGCATCATTTAAGGCTTGACGGCAGAACAACCTGTGAGTTCAAGGCTGATCTCGGCGATTTAGGCTGATGCAAAGAAAGAAATAGCTTCTCTCAGCACTGATTCCTTTGCAGAAGCTTCTTCTTCTCTCCTCTTGTAGTTAAAGGTGTACTTTAACAGAACATATCTGTTTAAGTACTGTATCTGGTTCCGTTGCCAGATGACATTTCAGAGTAATTATTTTTGTGCAGCCTTATTTATTTATTTACTTACTTTACTTTTTCGCGGTTGGCCTCCAGAAGTCTCTCATGGCAGTCCTTCATCCTCCTCGTCAGCGTTGCAGCAGAAGGCGTGTGCATTGCTAACACGCCTGTGCCATACATATGCCCTGAAGTGTCAGCTCTCACATAAGGAAAAGATTGGAGGAGAGGCCCCTGTGAGAACGGCAGCAACATATCCACTGGCAACCTGCCACGCATGATAAGAAACCCCCTCCCGCCCTCTCTCACAGCAACAAATCTCATTTCTGTACTCAGTTATTCAAATAGAATCATCAAGTTGTACTCTTCAAAATCCAGAAACAAGAATAGTTGGCAGGAGGCTTCACGGTTAATATTAAAGAGATTTAAGGCTTCGTGGAGTCAAATGATTCTTTTTTACGTTAAAAAGCATCTTTCTCGGACAAAAAGAGAGTTCACGCGCCGAAATCTTTTCTTCTTCGTCTTCAGTTTCCGACTTTG
This sequence comes from Nannoperca obscura, assembly GCA_036024295.1. Lineage (NCBI taxonomy): Eukaryota > Metazoa > Chordata > Actinopteri > Centrarchiformes > Percichthyidae > Nannoperca > Nannoperca obscura. The sequence goes on from JAVQJL010102674.1 coordinate 16,138, forward strand.
CAGCGATGCCTCCTTCAGTGTGCGATGGTCATTTTGAGCTTTCACCAACGACCTCCGGTAACATGTCCTCACTGCATATCTCACTGGCACGCTCCCTTCACTGTCAGACATCCACGTGAAATGTTCAGAAAATAGCAGGAACACTTATTTTGGGGTGTTTGCGAGCGGTGCAGCTCAGCAAGACGCTGCAAGTCCACACACAAGCATCCACACATAGGAACGTATATATATATATATATATATATATATATATATATACACTACCGTTCAAAAGTTTGGGGTCACATTGAAATGTCCTTATTTTTGAAGGAAAAGCACTGTACTTTTCAATGAAGATGACT
>JAVQJL010102676.1:0-20013 GCA_036024295.1 Nannoperca obscura
AGAGAGAGAGAGAGAGAGAGAGAGAGAGAGAGAGAGAGAGAGAGAGAGAGAGAGACAGAGATGAGGGATGAGCCATGTTTATCTGTAACGTAGGACAGCTGCTGTGACGCTGTCTCAAATGGCCTGCCGCAGAACATGATTCCAGTGGAGGAGATGGGATCAAATGACAGGTAATGGACGGATATAAACCATCAGCCAAACCTCCCTTTTACACAAGACATTAGTGTTGATGATATGAAGATGTGCTCATTTTTCAGCTGCACTATTCTGAAAATCTTACATCAGTGTTTCCATTGACAGTCAATGTGTAAGAGACAGTGTTTTTCTTTGGACTGTCAAAGAAACACAATTGATGGTAAACTATCACCCACAAGATGGTAACCAGGTCCAGAACAGGCGAGGTGTAGTGGGGAGAAAGTGCTGTAAAATGACAGACTACAGATCACTTGCCATCATTGCAATATACTGAACTTTAAAGAGGAAATCCCTGCTGCTTGACCCCTACACAGGTGGTGCTAAAGTGTGAAGCAGTGCTGCAGGAGCTGGAAGTGATTCATTATCTTTCCTTTGCAAGGGGGAACCCCGCTGCTTCATTCAGACTGCATACCATCATGTGCAGACTGAGATATACAGTAAACATTTGAGTTATTCCTATTGAGACCAGGCCTATTCATGGTGAGAGCTCTGAGATCCTGTAAGCCTTTTATCACGCCCTCTGCCTCTGCAGATCGCAGTTCAAAAGGCTGCACAGCTGAGCGATGCAGCCCGGTCCAGGTGTAAACCCTGAAAGCACTGGACTGCCTGTTAGACTGAGAACATGCACATGGTTTCTGGCAGCCTCTGGGGCATGTCAGCAGCACCGACACTTCTAAAGATCCACCACATATTCAACTATCTTGTTTGTGCGATGAAGCTGAGAAAACAATACAGGAATAAAACATATTTTTGCCAGTACCTGCTGATTTATTTTTATAATCGAGGCTTTGGCATTCAGCAATGTCTTTGTCTATATTAGTAGATTTCTTGTTTCTTCCGACTGTTGAATGTTATGAATGTTATGTATAAGTATGTACATTGTTATGTGAAGGTGAACATGCCTTGATTTACATAAGTGTGCATTCATCACTGCATTCAAACACTGTGGAGCATAACAGGAGCAGCACTACTTCATATCGGTTTAAACAGCCAGAAAGGAGTAGATGGTGACTCATTTTCATTCTGATGTGGTGTTCAGATAAAAGTCTGTCTGTGCTGCAAATGAACCAAAACTGCGATAAGCCATTACGCAAAAGAAAACCTAAAGACACTCACTCTGGCAAACTGAGCTTTGTGTTACAGCCTACGAAACTGAAATAAATTACGATTATGATGAAAATCAGATATGCCCTGTAGGATATACCTTACAAATTCTATGCATCATCACTGCACTTTGCCTTATATTCAGCTGCAGAACAGACTTATTCAGACAATGAGTGAATCAGCCCTCCACACACACTGACTTCGTACATTTCCTGCTCCTTGTTAGATTTCTACATCTTTGGCTTTACCTCAGTCTGATTTTCTTTCATATGCTAACCAGCCAATTATTTCAAAACTAACCATATACGCTTACTTGCACAAAAGAACTTGCAAATATGCACACACTCAAATCTACGCAGCTCCTTAGAGTAGAGCTTCACAGAGATACTATCATGGCTGTAGACTCTTAGTCTTGATTTATGATATTGGCATCAACATGATGAACTATCTTAATTTGCCAGGCATTTAATTCCAGCATCAATATCACAATTGATGTCATATACTGTGATAGAAGCCATTACTGTTGCTCTGTCTGACAGCAACTGAACCAGAGTGCTGCTGGACTCAAGGCCAGCGTAGTAAAGTCCTGCTGGCTCAACGCTGTTTGCCTCCGTGTTTACATGATACAGTACAGCACTAATGCAATTTCACTACGTAATGCCTGAAAGAATTCCAAGTTCAGTAGCCGTCTGAATTACTATGAGCTTTATAAGTTCTCAAGCCACTCATAACTTTGCACAAATGGACAAGCCACACAGAACCTCACCTGAAATGGCTCTTATTATGTGAATCACCATGTAAACAATGTGTTTAGTCAAGTGCTATGAAAATTTTATTATTACAGAATTGATGTAAAGTATTGGCTCTTGTTGTGAGTTATAAGCATGGCCATCTATTTTTTTCCCCCTAGAGAAATATAATCTTATCCACTGAATCCTTCCATTATAATCAAATCCATTGAATCGCACACAAAGAAAACCCATCTGACAGCTTATAATCACTGCACTGCACTGAGCTGCTTTCATAAGGACGTGTGAATTGTGTCGCCGCTTTCTGATGAAACACTTATTGTCTTTACATCTTATTCTTATAAAACAAAACACAAAACAGGAGTATAACTGAGGGTCACAGACAGTAAGAATCCCGTTGATTACGGTATTTAGAATCCACAAGGGTCAGTATACATAAAGCAACAACCACTTCCTTACAAAATCCATGAAGACTGTCCAGCTCAAAATCCAGCTCAACATTTATGTGTTTGCAGAAACAACGTCCACAGATATCAAAACAAACTTTTTAAAATGTTGTTGAAATACCATTCACCTCCATTTTACTGGATTGGCAGAAAAAGTTTCAGAGCTGAAAATATAATTTTAAATATATATAATTTTTAATTAATTAATTAACTTACATAATAACCTGTGTTCTGCTATGGGTTGTGGAAATAAAATGCTGACACTTACCCCTTCCTGTTTGGAGAAGAAGCTGAGACAGACACTTAGACTGGAACTGGTCTCGCTGGACAACTCACAGATGTCCTGCATTTTCTGCAGTATGGGGAGTGGAAACTCTGAGGGGACAAACACTTCAATGATGCAAAGAAATGGCTGAAATTAAAAAGTCAAACAAGCCGCTCAAAAAAGAAAATCTACAAACAAGCCCAGCAAACCTCTAATGACAGAAACAGATGGTGCAGATTCTTAATTATGAGGATTATTCCATCAATACTGTGCATTTAAATCTGCTTGATGGTGCTTGTAATTTTAATTTTTCATTTCCACTCTTCAGTGGTTCATATCTATGGAGGTTTCTCCTCTGTTAAATATATATATATATATATATATATATATAAAACTTAATTGACAATAAAATAACAGTTTTTACTTTCTGCCAGCCCATCATTTCTCAGCATGGACAGGAAAGCTGCCACCTCCTCTTCCAGTTTCTTCTGGCTGCTCTCTGCTGCCTGGTTTCAGAGAGATGAGAGGAGACTGCAGATGAACAAAAGCAGCGCAGGGTGGGAGGACCGGGGGGCTTTCTAGTTCAGCAAAAACACTATGGCTCATTATACTGACATGCTAATTATGGATTTTTTTTTGTTTACAGCCACCTGTAGTGAGTCTGCTAGCTCCCCGAGTGACATCACTGCCTCCTCCTCCTCCTCCTCGCTGCCCTGCTCTTGGGAGCAGTAGTGTGTGCTGTAAGCTGAGTGCTCCTCCAGTGCATCCAGCCACGCCTGGAAGACAATAACAGATTTTTCTTTGGTACGTCATGAAAATTGTAACAGTTTCTGATTAATTTATCACAGAATTTATAAAGTTCTATCTGCAAGTTTTGAGGTTTTGAGATATTGAGGTTTTCAAATCCTAGAAAGCAAAACTTACAAAAGTTCTCTTTTATTGGTCAAAGAACAGGCAACCCCCCAGACGGTATTCCAAATATATAATATCAAAATCCCATTATATTTTTAAATGGGATCTTCTAGATCATATAGAACCTTCTATTGAGAACTAATCCTCTGCTTGATATTATAAGCTTCTATATGCTCAGACATAACAGAGATAGCAGAGATGTTATTGAGATGTTTTTTAAGTGTCAAGTCTTTGAGATGAACTGCAGGTCAAAAACGTTTCCCCCAGTCTATCAATGCTTAGTATGAAAATTACAATAACACAATGGCCAGAATCACACCTAAGCCTTCACAGGGCTTCAATGTTGTAAAATGTTGTAAGTAATTAATCAAATTATCAGTGTTGTCATTAAGATAACTCACACTACACTGCCTAATAATTACCATGCATTTGTATCAGTGTCATTTAAAATGTTCTTGATAAAATCATCAATTGTGTTTGTGACAGAGCATTTAGGCAACACGGTCAAGAGGTGGTTCACCTGTGTTCATTGCAAGAACTGATTGGTGAGATTACAGCCAGAAGAGAGATTAAACATACTTTTCTTGTTGCCTCTGGGTCTTTTTTAGGTGATACTTTGAAGTGATGCATACTGTCATCGAAGCACTTGAGGGTAAAAAAGCAGCCATCTTTGGCTCGGATCTGGAAATGAGAACATCAAAAACATTCCCTTGTGCAAAAGTAATACACAACATACACAAATTCAAATGGTTCACAGTGGTCAAAAAATAATGATATAATGTTGGCTTACCACACACTGAGCATGTGTGAGGGACTTACAGCCTTGCCTTCTGATATTGGCAGCTCCATCTGACCTTCACATGAGAGAGACAGAGGTGATAATTTCCTGAGGTCTTTTTTTTTGCAGATGATTTTCAATGGAGGTTTAAGAGACATAATCCTTCTATTTTCTAGCAAATGTATCTGTCACTCCTAGTTTCTAATATAGTGTATGCAGTAGCCTACTTCTATTTATCTCTTGCCTTTTCACGTGTCTAATTCAAGGAGCACAGCCAATGTGAGAGATGGCACCTACTGTTTTGAGTACCAGGATAAAACCCCGTCTTGAAGGACGACCCAGTAGGAGCGCCAGCCAAAAAATCTGGAGCTCTGTGGGATAACACACAAGGGAAGAATGAGCAGTTTTCAGTGATTTCTATCATTGTTCAGTCTTTTCTGATTTAAATGGTGGCTACAGCAAATAAAAAATACATGAACACATTTCTCCTGTGTGTGTAATAAAGTACTAATCAGAGTGTAAAGGTCCTTCCTCTTCTTCTGTTTTATCTCTAAAAACTGGCTTTGCACTAGTACAGTTAGCGACTATCTGGTGAACGTAGCGGAGCATTTAGCTGCTAAAGAGCCAAATGATGGTGGAGACCAAAACAGAGCTCAAAAGAGAGTTGGTACTAAACTTACATTCATCTGGTGGACAAAACTCCAATGATTTCTAATGTTGCTCTGTATCGCTGGATATGTAAACAAGCAACTGTTGACTAACACATTAGCCATATTCACTAAAAGCTGATAATATGTCAGAGTTGTGATTTCAGAGTATTTTCCGCTGGCCCCAAGTGGCCACAAAAAAAAAAAGAACAACAACAACAACAACCAGTTTTTACAGGTTTAATTTATCCTGTAACATTGACAGTAACAATAACTACTTCCATTGCTAGCTTGTTTACTTGCTAGGGGCCTCTTTTACAGCAGACATTTTGATACAATATAGCAGGAAAGGCACAGGTGTGATTAATAACATTAATGATGGCCTTGTCTTCATTATGGTTATTAGTAACACCTGTCCTGTTCCCACTCAAGTTAAAATGTGTGCTGTGAAACTAATCAATGCCCAAACCCCATTCCACTGTGTAGTAATTCACTCGCTACTGAAACAGAGTCCAATTTCAGCTTTTCTGCTACACATTTCAATGACAAGAAAAAACATTTTTTTACAGTTATTTTTTAAATAAAAGCATTGTTTCATTGTTATAAAAATGTATATTAGTCCATGTGCGTGAGTCAGTGTTTTATCCTGCAGCTTCGATAAAACTATTCTTCATTTTTCAAAATGTTAATATTCACTGCTTTTAACTAAATGCTAAATCTAAATGCCCAACTTAACAAACATTTCTTTATTTACAGCTAGGTCTCTAAATGCAACATATGAGTGGTTTTATTGAGTATATTTTCTTTTGCCTGTGTTTTCTCAGAATGTCATGCTTTATGTTGTCTCAGCCACAATAGATAATAACTCCAAGACTTTACCTTCCAGAGAAGTCCCTCATACTTCTTGACATGGTAGGTCATACCCTGGCAACGGGCACAGATGAGAAACATGAAAAAAGTAAAAAACAAATCAAAGAACCAATCAAAGTAACTTTAGGAGGCTGATTTTCAGCTGAGCACTCACTCGATGAACGCTGCCTTCGAGGACCTGCTTCATTGCTGAATCACTAGCCAGGTCAAACACTGTCTGGCCTGTAAGTTATGGACACACAAGACAAGTGGGGCTTTAGTACAACAGAACACATGCACACAAAAATGCTGCTTAATTGATCGATATTTAAGTTTTTTTAAACATGTTTTTGCATTGATATTCACGTCTGCCGGAGTGTAGACAGACCTTGTGAAATGAGTAAAAATGGTCTTTCACTCAAGACCAGAAAAAAAAATTTTGGTTGAAGCAGCAGTCTTAAAGAAATGTGGAGATGCATGGCTTGTTAAAGATATTCTTTTTTATTTTTCTTACTCAGTTTTTTTTTAATCATTGATTGACAATTTTCCTTATTGTCAAAAATAAGTTAAAAGGAGTAATTCATGATTGCCAGCTCTGGCTAACAAGTCTTACCATTCTTGTTCTTGATGTTGGGGCTGGCTCCACTTTTGAGCAACTTCAGGGCACACTGCTTCTGACCTCGATAGGCTGCACAGTGCAGCGGAGTGTTTCCCAGCAGATCCGTGCAGTCGATGTCTAAGGGCTTTTTCCTGCTGAGCTGCAGCAAACACACAGGATAATAAACAGATGGGCTGTATGGGCTCAGATGTCCTGCAGGACTTTATTATTCTACTTAGAGCTGAAGCATGATTCTTTGATGTTGCATGTGTTCAAGAGCTGGAATACCTTTTCAAAACGTAACTGCCAATGTTCATTTTGTGTGTTTAAAGAGTATTTCAGCACAATATTGTTTAATTCATAAGTTTTCATGGACAATTATGTTGTCATCACTAAGATTTAAAGGGCGTAGTCAACTTATACCTGCCTGGACTTGTGATTATATGAAGATAATTCAGAGTGTAACTGTCAGTTCATGTACAAAAAGGACTAAGAGTCTCCAGCCATGCTAGCAGTTCTGTGTCTTTAACACTTAACTCACAGTGACAATGCTCTCATAATGTTTAATCTTCAGCATTTTAGTTTAGCTTGTTAGCATGCTACCATTTACTAATTATCACTAAACACAAAGTACACCTGAGGCTGATGGGATCTATTTTTTTCATTTTTAAAAAAATTTAAGATTGACTTGAAGATGGAAAATCGAGGGGATCACCAAAGTTATTACAATGCATCCCCATGAGGGGAACATGAATGTGTGAACTGAATTTCATGGCCATCCAAACACATTTTACTTAAAAGCACTAAAGTCAACGTCATAAAATAAAAACCTAAAAATAAAGTCAAAGGATCACCAAAGTAATTAGAATTCATCCTCTTGGAACTATACATGTCTGTACAAAATGTCATGAAAATCCATTCAATATTGTAGTTGTAAAGATATTTCAGTCTGGGTCAAGGGAGTGGATCAACAGACTGACATTGCTATCTCTATTGTTATGCCGCAAGCATGGCTAATACATCTGAATTGAATTCAACATACAAAAACACTACATATTTCCCTCTAAAGTAACTACAGAAATTAGCTCAAAATAGCTGAGGACATTACGCACTATTATTGGTCAAACTTTAATATTAGAGTCCATATTTCAGACTTCCACTTCATGTACTTGGGAGTATTAGGTCATCTATCAGTATCTGGCACTAACCAGCTGAGTTAGAGTTGAAAGGTCTCCTTCTCTTGCAGCTTCCAAAAGTTCCTCCTCCAGTTTCCTCTCCTCTGTTCTCTCGGCCGCTGGTGTTGGTAAAAGAATGGGATTTACAAGAAAAAATGTAGAATGGTTTTATAATCTATACATTATATAAACAACTTGTATGAATGAACATTAAAGAAAATCAAACATGGAGACTGATCAATTGCATGAAATCTTAGATGAGAACGTGTCTCTCTCACCTTCAAGCATGCTTCTGATCTCTGCATTTTGAGTGACATCTTTGGGAATCTGTGCTGTCCCATTGATGACAGTAGCACATGCATCATAGTGCAGCAGCAGCATGACAACCTCCTGATCAATACGTGATTGATTGATTGATTGATTGATTGATTGACTGAATGGATAAATAAATGCATGCACAAAACCATACTATCAACAAAGAGACAAAGTGTTAAAAAAAATCTGAAAGGCAAATTGATTGAGGTACCTTTCTTCCTGTGAAGGCAACTTTGTGCAGAGGTGTATCGCCGATATTATTGGGCAGGTTAACATCTGCCCCTGCCTGCAATGTGTAACAACATGTTAGCATGTTAGCCATGCAGTTAATTACAATCTAAACGAAAAATATTTTATAACTTACATTGTTTAAACAAAACAAAAAAAAAAAGCAACCCTACCTTCAGTAATTCCTCCACTACATCTTTGTGTCCAAAGTAACAGGCCAAGTGAAGCGGCGTCCATCCCAGGTTAGACTTTTTCTTACCTGAGAAAACACTGTGTTACACCATGCCTTATGATTGATATTACTCCCACGTGTTACTCATATACCTTTGCAGTTTATGTTGATCTGCGTCTCTTCCCTTATCTTGGACATGAGAAGCCTCTTAATCCCTGGCAGATCTCCGTTCCGGGCGTATTGCAGGAACTGCTCCTCTGGCTCCAGCTCCTCCATGAACCCCTGCAGAGGAAACACAGGAAAGAAACAGCAACAGCATAAAAAGATGCTTTTAGAAGGGCACGTGCACTAAGTCTCTGAAAATAAATCCTGTAGCTATAGTAGGATTATGCTCATTATGAATGGCTTGGAGCTAAATGGCAAGAAAACTGATTAGCCTGTAGGTTTATCAGTGGCAGCACATTCTTTTTTCTCTAGAACATTTGAGCACTTTACAAGCAAAACAAAAATATATAATAATAATATATATTTATATATATATATATATATATATATATATATATATATATATATATATACCCCAGTTAAAGTGCTTTAGTATGCCACGTTTTTAAAGTTGAAAAACTCACAAAAGACTACACAGCTAAACTACCTAGTTAAATGCTATCATCAGCATGCTAACATGCTCTCAATGACAACACTAACATCCTGATGTTAAGCAGGTACCATGTTTACCATGTTCACCATCTTATTTTAGTGTGTTAGTCAAAAGTGTGTAGTCTCCAAACCCAAGCAGAAAAAACCCTGATGACATCACATTGACAGCATCAGGGTTATTATTTTCAGTTTTCAAAGTTTGAAGTTACTCTGTGCCGAGTAAACTGAACTTGATGTGTAAAATCAGCAGAGTGTGCACCTTTAAAGTGACTCATCAAACATTCAGAGTTTAGCCTGGAGAAGTTGTGGGTTTATTTAGCTTAAGTCATGATCTCTCATTGTTTAGGACACGTGAGGGAAAAGTCACATGAGTCTGTTATGTCAGACAGAGAAGAAAAAGCAACTGTCAAACAGAAGAAGAAGGAAATCAGAATGATTACAAAAGGTAGCAGTCATCAGACCAGCCTTACGGGAAGGAAACAAGTCCTCCTTTTCCTCTTTATACAGCCAGCGTCTGCATGATGTTCTATATTTACAGTCAAAGTGATGTTATGCGCAAGAGAAAGCTTGCTTTAAGCAATGCTACGGCTGTCTGTGAAGAAAGATTCATGAACGTCCTCGATAAGAGATGAAATCAGATATCTGCAAAGCCTGGACTGGCACTGAAACAGGTTTACCTGGGAGTCACAAGCATGTGACAGTTACTCAACCTGTCTTTCTCCTGTACGCTCCAATCTCTGGGAAACACTTTCAAAAGTCCCTTTATAAACTGTAATTATACATAGGAACAGCATAATCAGGATACATGCAGGGTTTTCTTTGGTGTTTCTGTTATCAATATTTTGAATATTTTTCAAATATTTCTATTAATTGATTATGATATTTAATCTGATCTCTCCTTTGACTCCCATTTAAGCTCTGACAGGTTTATTTTTTACTGCAAAATGTCACCTCTTGTACATGTCTTGGTCATAATTGTTAAAGATCCTTTAAACTTGTTTGATAATGTTATTGCTGCCTCTGCTTGTGTAATCGTAAACTGAACATCTTTGGGTTTTAGAGTGTTACTCGGACAAAACAAGCTATTTGAATATGTCAGCTTGGGCTTTAGGAAATTGTAAAATGCCCTTTTTACCATTTCCTTGCATTCTATAGATCAAATGATCAATAGATTAGATTGTTATGATGCGGTGATGAAACTGATAATAAGTAGAGTAGTGCAAGTATATTAGTATAATTATTATGTCCTTTTCAAACTTATCTGCTTGATGTCAAAAAGACCCAAAAGAAGCTGTCTAACAGTGGTGGAAAGCGACAAAGTACATTCACTCATGTACTGTATTTAAGTATCATTTTAAACCACTTGAACATTTCCATTTCATGTTACTGTACTTTATACTTCTAATCCACTTTATGTTAGGCAGAAAAAGTCTACATTTATTTGACACATAATAAGCCTATAAAATACAACACAGAGTTAAAGATTAAACCAGTGGTTCCCAGCCTTTTCTGACTTGTGACTCTTTACAGCCTTATCTTAGAGCAGTGACTAGTTGAGTCTTCTTATCATGATAAAGACATTTCCCCTCTAAACTTCTCAGATGGTTTCATGTCAGTTAGAGGCCCAACGCAATGTTTTCCTCCTTCCTCTGCCAACAATCATCCCATGACCCCTCAGATTTATCTTGTGACCCTTTAGAGGGGGCTTGTCTAAAAGTTTGGAAACCACTGGACAAAACTACCTAACTGTATATAAAGTAGTTAGCTCCACATTGACATGCTACAACAGAAAAATGCTGTTTATGCATCAATGCATCAGTATTAACAATCTAAGAATGTCATATATAAATATATAACAGTCACAGGGGACATTTTACTGCAGAATGAATATGTAATGGGGAGTATGTAATGGTGATACTTTTAAGTAGATAATTTACTCCTTGTAATGGAGTATACTTCTACTTAAGTAATGGAGCTGAGTATTTCTTGCACCACTGCTGCCTTGTAACTTTTACATTTGCTTTTCCAGATTCTACAGAGTGAAAATTAGAATGAATGTACTGATAATAGTCTGGGAACATGGATTTTAATAAATAAAATAATCTTGTCTTGACCAAATCTCCCCATTTGTTGGCTAAATTTGTTATGTTAAAATCAAGGAAAGGAAACAGCGAGCCAGACACTTACTGCTTCAACTAGTCCAGTCTTTGTGTGAAGTCAAATCCAGGGTGTTGAGACACAGATGCTCTCAGGCCCTCTGTGAGACTAAATGTGATGTTTTAAACCCCATGAGCCGTTTCCTGCTGCTCAACCTCGGCACGAACAGCGCGGAGCATATCGGCACACACACCACAGTCACAAACCACACACTTACCGACTTCATCTGACAATAAGCTGATCGATGGCGAAATATAGCTGTCTCTGTGTCACCATCTCTCTCTCTCTCTCTCTCTCTCTCTCTCTCTCTCTCTCACACACACACACACACACACACACACACACACACCTCTGTTTTCTGTTTACACTGACATCAGCTGATGTCCGCAGAACGGAACTCACCCGGACTACTTGTCTACGCCTTTCAAAATAAAAGCCGTGAGCAGTATTTCAAACGGCGAATAAAATGTTCCAGTGACATATAAGTCACGCGGCCTCCTACACATAACCAGTAATTAAAAATGATAAAACTCCATGTACTTTGTTCGCTACGCTTTGTCTTTGTTGAAATGCTTTGTTCTTTGTTGAGTGAAAACTCGACAGAACCCGGAAGTGAAAACACACGCAACCATCAGCTTTGCCCTGGAAGCAGTTTACGTTTCCACACACACACACACACACACACACACAGAGGCTGGATCTCAACATATGGTTCATGTGCTTAAAGTTTTATGTAATCTGTGTTTTTGACTGACTCATTTTTATATTTTAATAGCTGACACTTGATGAAATTATGAAATAAACAAATGGCCGACATCATAAATCCGGAGAATGAAGGAGATCTTCAGGCTCAAGTAAGCTATGTTTGCTTTGACAACTTCTCTTAAACAGTTAAGACAACATGTTGACTTTAGTACCTGTTTTGTTGTAATATTTTGAAGTGACCTGTAGAGAACGTATAAGCCTGTTCGCAGCTATAGCAGAGGTCCAACAGCAGACAGTGGTTAAAACTGAGCTCAAACACCACTGAGAACAAGTGCTGCCAAGGTGTCTGGATTCATTAACACATACAAGTGATGTTTGAAGCTCAGCAGGTGCTGCACAGTGCACACAGAGGCCGCACATCAACACAGGACAGCCAAAACATCATGAAACAGACAAAAGATGGACACAAATTAACCCGAATCACAAGCAGTCATTATTAAACGTGTAGTTTTGTGTGCTATAACAGAGCTTAATGTTTACCCAGTGTCTTTGTTTTACATTAGCCCCAGTTAATGCCTCTCACGTGTTGCCATTCGAGTCACAGAGCTAAGCATCAACTTTTCCGAGAAATAAGTGCTCTTTGAAAAAGCCCAGAAGGTTCTTTAATTACACCTGACGTCCTGGAGGAATTCAATCTATCTGAATGAAGAAATATTCTGGGCGTTGCATAATAATAAAGAGCTTCCTAAATTTGGACTACATTATCCAGGTAGCTGGAAATGTCAGATTTCCTTGCTGTTTTTGTATGACACAAGAAAAATAGGCTAATAACATGCTATTATGTAGGAAAGCATAAAATAATACAATGAAACATCAGTACAGAAATGTTTAACTGATAATACAATGTTTTAATTCTTGTTCATGCCATATAAATCCTATTTCATTTCAGAGCCAGGCTAACTGTTTCCAGTCTTAATGCAATGCCAAGCTATCTGGCAGCTGCCAACTACAGATTTACTGTACAGACATGAATGTGGTATTGTTCGTCTCTTCTAACTTTTAGAAATAAAGCGTTTAAGATTAGATCCCAAAATGTTGAACTATTGCTTTAAATTACTAGGTTTTTCAAATCACGACATAGAATATATAAAATACACGGAAGGCACAAACTGAGGCTAATTGTAATTTAATATTGTGCGCATTTGATGTGTCTGTGCAGTTGGATTTTGATGATATTGTATCTTTAAAAATACATTAGGTTAGAGTTTGAAGCCTTCAGTACATCACTGGTCCGAATGCTGACATCACTTTATGGATTAATTCTTACTTAATGTCAACAGACACATATGATTAATGTTTTTGCTTTGTTCCTCTCATTTAGATTGAAGAGGTCGAGGCTCTGGCTTCCATCTATGGGGATGAGTGGTGTGTTATAGATGAAGCATCCAGAATATTCTGCATAAAGATATCCAACAGCTTGGAGGAGCCAAAAAGGACAGCATGTTTGCAGGTAGAGAAACAAAAAACAGATTTGTATATTAATTAAGTGTCTGGCATTACAGTTTGTTTGTAATCCAGTTTATGAATTCTTTCTTATTGATCAGATAATTCTCCCACCTGATTATCCAAGTGTAGCCCCCCCCATCTACCAGATCAAGTAAGTCTATTTGCCTTTCAAATGTAATCTTGCAGTGATCTGCTGAATTGATAGAACAACATCCCACTCAAAAACCCACTCCTTGTTCTGCTCAATAACCCTCTGTTTGTTCTCGGCTTTTGTAGTGCAGCGTGGTTGCGAGGCCCTGAGAGGGCCAAATTGGCAAACAGCCTGGAAGACCTCTATGTGTGAGTGCTTCTCATAATTTCTGACTTCACAAGGAGGTACTGTAGAGTGATATTAGCCACAACAAAAGCTTTTCATCATTGTTTCCACAGTGTAATTTCTCTGAAGTCTGTGTATCTTAGAGGATCCACCCTCATACATAAATATTTGATTTCCAACAGGGAGCATGCAGGAGAGAGCATTCTGTACTTGTGGGTGGAAAGAATTAGAGAATTCCTCGTGAAGAAATCACAGAGCTCAGAAACAGGTGAGGTGTGAAAAATTAAATTCAGGCATGAGGGACACACTTACTCCAGCAATTCATAATGGCTTAAAATTACACTTGGTAAACATTTATCAGTCCAGAACTGTAGCAGGCATTTTTATTGCCCTTATTTGTTTACTAAGCCCTGTTGCCCTTAGTTACTGTTGCTACACAGACAGTTGCAGTTTACAATGATAGCGGTGACAGATTTTTAAACAAAATGGGTCTTTAAATGTTACATCAGAAAACTAACACTGATGAGTTTTATCAGCTGAAACGAAGACAGCTGTTGATTGCTAGTATTTGCTATTGCTAAGACCAAAACTCAGCGAGTGCGTTGAAAACTGTCTCTGGTTAGTGAATTTACTTTACATGAAAAACAATGTTAAAGGATCTTAAATATGCACATGATGGCTACTAAAAGAATGAGGCTAAAGCTATATGTTCAAGGTAAAAAGTCATCAACAACACAAAGTATTTTGGGGTTGCTGGAGTTTAAGCCTTCTCCAACCGTATAAAGAACAGGACAGAGCCACTGTTGCTACTCTCTAAACTGTGACATTACCTGTGACCCCACAGTGTAGTTAGCTGATGACATGCCCCTTGTCTTTGGAAATAACATTTATTTACTGTTATTACTGCAGGTAGCTAGTTAGCTGGGCATGCTATCATTTGCAGTTTACAGAGTCAGAGCTGATAAACACACAGTTAAATTTTTCCATACACTTTTGCTTCTTTCTTTTTTGTTTGGTTTATTTAATGCTTATAAACTGACTACCCTCCAAATCCTGTAAATGCCATGTATGGCTCTTAATACAGTGCCATGCACATCGCTTCAACAAAAGGGAGAAATTCAAAGCTTCCGGGCCTAGTTATAGTTGCTGGATAATCTCTTTTCAGGGGCGGGGTTTAGCAAACAAGTCAATTCCCACACTTTCCATCAAGCTGGAGTACATGATGACATCCACACACATTGACGACTTGGCTCTGATAAAGCCCTCTGTTCATCAGTACGTCATGTATTAGATCATTTGTTTTATAAATCAGAGGTCCAGATGAAGCTACTTCGCTACCTGAAACCTTGTCTAAATGTGTCTTCAACCTAACTTCTGCTAAGATGCTCCTCCATGAGTAATACAACTATCTGATGTAGTCTAGAGCTGTGATAAGATGAGCACAAAGGCCTGAAGGGGCATTGAAACCCCACCTGTGTCTGACTTTGAGTGACTGCATTGAATTAAGATCATTATCTATGTAATGCCTTCTGTTACCTCGGCAGATTCTTTTGAAGTGTAAAAAGAGGGAAAGATACCCAAATTAAAGATTTTCTACAAGTGTCACTGGCATCAGGTTTTCTTGGGGAGTCTGGTCTGTCTCGGTTATCTATAGCCGAGCCCAGCAGTATCTATTGTCGGGGCAGACAGTGTCTTTTGAGCAACAATGCTGAAAAATATTAACTGCCTCCCTCCATTGTTGTGTGGCATAAATTGTCATCTCTGTGCGATTCATGTGGTAATAAGTATAACTGGTCACAGCACTTAAGCTCAGAGGAGCGGGATTGACGGCTTATTCCCATTCAAATGACAGATATGTGGTGGGAAGTGGGAGAAAGAGACGGGGGAGTGATAAGGCTGAAGATGCACATTTCACAGAAAAGGAAATGAAAAGGAAGTAAACATGACAGTGGGGACATGAAAAGTAAAGAGAAATAATGGGTCTGTTGATGAAGTTTGGTTGAATGAGACCAGCTGGAAAACAAAGGATGAAAAACATCAGAGGGACTTAATGTTTGTTTGCCTAAATTTGAAGTCCCACTTGCTTTTAATGAATTTTGGCAGCGTGTGTGTGCAGGTGTGCCTCTGTGTATGTTTAAACATTACTGAGCGTCACATTGTCACAGCAAGCTTGTTGTATTTGTAACCAGTTAAACTTTGACAACATTTGATTATTATGATAATCTAAAATCTAGCAGGAATTTTCTTTCTGAAAAAATCTTACCTGCTTCCTGTGAAGAACATGAAAGGACACCTCTGGTGATATTTTTCTTGTTATCAAATCCATTTTTTTTAAAAACAACATCAACAATGTTTTTATTCTACAAAACAGTATTATCTCTGCATCCCAAGCCTGCTCTTATTTCTCTGTGCCGTATTGTATTGGTTATTGTGCTTTATATTATTATGGTGAGATAACAAAACAGACACCATGAGTAGTGTCTGCATGTATTGCTTTCATACTGCACACCGCCCCAACAACCTTCAACAATTATCAAAATGGTATTCTGTCGGGCAGCCTTGTATTTCACCTGAGAGGCAAACCTCAGGCCAAACCATGAAGTCTACAAAGCACTCACTGCTGCTCCTTAAGCTTACTGCTTTGGGGGCATGCATGTTAATAACTGACAGCTGACAGCAACTCAGATGAGTGTATCAACATTTTTATCAACTCAGATCTTCTCTGGTCTCTGGACAGTAAGAGAACAACATTCAGAGAGACTTTTGCAAGGATATATAACTGAAACAATAACAGTATGGGGGCTTGTCTGCGTCCCTAGTGGAAATTATGCCCTTGATTGATTTTCAAAAAACTATTTAAAACATATCAGCGAGCCATGCTGTTACTCTTAAGCACATTGTTGGTTTTGGTATTTTCATGGGATTTGATGACAATAACAAAAATACAGAATATTTCCAGCCTTATGCTTTACCGTCTAGACTAGAGCTTTGTTGCTGTATGTTTGTACAGAAATGTTAGAACCTCTTAGCCATCTTCATTGGTCCCAAAATCTAGTATCAGTCAGGCTCTTGTAGTTTTTGTCATCCATTATGAATTGTCTGTCTTGGTATAATATCTCATGAAACCATTTTTGTGTCAATTTTAAGGTCATGTAATGAAAATTTGGTAATAAGTTGATCAGTACTTGTCATTTTAATGACAAGCTGCCTGGCAGGCAGACAGCTCAGTAAAGACCTTTACAAGTACCAGGTTTAGGTAAAAAAAAAAATCCCAACAACCTTTTCTTTAACAAGACATCATTTATCTTACATGAACTTCTTCAGTGGATCAACCAGAAAAGGTGAACCTGACGACTGAGGAGGAAGTGGGTGATGATGAATACATACCAGACTTCAGGACTCTCCAGCTGAACACAGAAAATGCTCATCTCTTTGTGGATCATGCACACGGTACCACTTATGACTCTTTGATAGACTTTGCTGCATTAGATTCAGCGGTTAAAATGAAACACTGCTTATCATGATGTGTAACATTGTGTCTTCTAGATGAAGAGACGCCTCCTATAAAACATGGAAATACCATCACAGACCGACGCAGTACATTTCAGCCTCACTTAGCACCTGTGGTGACTCCCAGACAGGTACAAAACATCAATGACAGGTTTGTACAAAGGCTTGAAAGTTTGGAAAATAGTTTTTTTGTTTTTCAACCGTTTTTTAGGGTTAGGAATAAGCTTGAATTCTAATATACTTTTTGAAAAATACTTGATTTGTATGTTGTCTCCTGTTATTTACAGTAACAATTTAGATGTGACGATAAAGGTTTTCAAGAGTCTGGAAATGTTTATTTAGGTACCTTGAAAGTGCTTTAGAAGTGCTTGAATTTTACTCCCATATATAAATGTTTCAACTAAAAAATTTAACAATGTCTTATTTTTCTCGAACCATGAAGACAAACGGCAAACGACAGCTCATGTGAGTTTCAGTAGGAATGACTTGATGACGTTCTTAGTGATATAAATGTGCTAATTTACACAGCAATTTCACAAATCTCACTCTCTGGCTCTCTGGTAACATCTTAAAAGCTTCCACCTGCTGTGAAGTACTATTTAAACGTCAATATTTACAGACACAGCTGTCCTCCAGAGAGCAGGTGAACTGAGTAGACTGAGACCTGTACAGCATTTACATGAAATATTATCTTGTTATAGTTTGGAAGTGTTCAACCAAAGATAGAAGATCTGCTTAATCGAGAGCAAATTGTCAACTTACTTGTTACCATAATGAGATTATTTAGTTTAGGGCTGCTCATTACGTAGACATACTTCCCTGAAATCTGCCAGCAAAGGCTCACTTTAAACAAATAAAAATGATCGCTATGATGACTGCGGCAAATGGGAATATTCTTAGCTGCTTAATTATCCTGCAGGGGGAGCAGGAATTAATTCAGACATTAAAATATATGTCTAACCATTCAAATCTCAATTTTATTTATAGGAAATGTGATTTTCCTGTTGTCTTAAAATGCAGGTTAAAATGGTCCTGGAGAAGCTGTATGAAAACAAGAAAATTGCTAGTGCCACTCATAATATTTACGCATACAGGTCAGTAATGTCAGATATGTATTGTTATCTGTATATTTATTTATATGATCTAACATCTGTCATTGATTTATTATGCAAATCCTGCTAATACCCTCAGGTTAGTGTTACGGTGTGTCTCATTAGTGGAGAAGAACATGAAATAAGCAAAGAGTCAAGGCCATCTTGTCTAAATGGCATATTTCTGCATTAAAGGTCAATAAAAAGCACCAGAGAAAACGAAGGCTTTCTGGTAGCATTGTGTATTATGTGAACAGATATATGTATGTGTGTGTGTGTGTGTGTGTGTATATATGTCTTTCTGTGTGTGTGTGTTTGTATTTTCTCATGCATGCCTGTGTGTGCAGTTTTTTTTTTCTCCCAGCGTGGTCTAATGAGGTCGATGTGGAGCTGCTGATGCACTGCCTGGGTGGTCATTACTCACAGGGAGGAGATGTTGACATTTAAACCACTTAAAAAACTTTTTCCGGTGAAGAAACTGCCGGTGTCACGGCGTCATTCTATGACCAAAACATGTCTCAGTGCTCTCCCGCCTAACGCCAAGCTGTCGTGTTTCTCTCTGTTGTAGGATTTACTGCGAGGACAAGCACAGCTTCATGCAGGACTGTGAAGACGACGGCGAGACAGCAGCAGGGGGGAGATTGCTCCATTTACTGCAGGTTCATTTCATTAAGAAAAATACTGACCTTGACCCAACACATCACTCGTTCAGCTGCATACTAGACGGCATGTAGCATTTGTTAAAAAGCCACAAATGCCAAAAGAACTGATGAATAAGCCAGCTGCATGCTTAATTGGTGTCTGTTCTAAGCTGCCTCATTCATTTTCACAGTCTGTATAATTTGGCGTGTGCTGTGGCTTTTACATTGGGATTGTTATGAGTAAGGATCTTTCCACATACTCAAACAATATACCTCTTGTTTTCTGTGGTAGTTTAGACATTTTCCTCATTAAAAACTCATGGTATATTTATGTTATATTGAACTATATATTGTATGAAATAGACCACAGTGGTCACTGTCAGAAAATACAGTTTATTCAAAAAGGTTCATGCTAATTGCTAAAAACATAAAAGTGACATTTTTACAGATATTTCAAAATATTTACTGGCCTTCAGAAATAACAAAGTAATGTCAGGTTATGTGAAAAAGGAGAGGTTCCATTTTGAGGTTGTGTCAGTTCACATGGGAACAATTTGTGGTAATGTGGCCTTATTATAAGGCGGGATTATAAAAGGGAAGGGAGATTTGGTCCACAATTTTACCAAAGCCAAACCCTTCATTTCATTAAGTGTACTTCTTGAGAAAAAATACATCTACACTGAGATTGAGTCTTTATGGTTTTACATGGGGAATGACATCACTAGTATGACCCACACCACCAGTATAAGGTAAAGATTACAGCTCTCCAGAGAAATAGTTCACTCAAAATATTTCACTTAATTATTAATCTTTTCATTTTACATATCAAAGAGGCACTTGTCACTGGCTCCTGCTGTCAGATGGCACCATGATTCACACACACACACACACACACACACACACACACACACACACACACACACACACCCACACACACACACACACACACCCAAACACTATCGAACACACACGCTCAAAACCCCACCAACAAACAAAG